>NW_019104505.1:1652083-1679578 GCF_001995035.1 Momordica charantia
AGTAGTCGACTTTAAATCTATTACCATCCAAACCTTGATAATTCAATCCTCTGTTCATAAAACTTTTTATTTTAATTATAATAATCTTGACATATTACTTCAACACTAAATTAAAAWATATATATTTGTAAATATTGGCTTTTGTTTAAAAAMATATTCCTAACTACGGTCAAATGATAATTGCCAACTGTTTGTAAAGTTTGTACGTTTTTTAAAGTAGTATTGAAACTTGGAAAAAAAACTTCCTTTGTGAATGCTCTGAACATGGCTCCATAATGTATAAACAACTGTTGATTCTCTCTATCTCTATTATGTCTCATCTCTCCCCTTTTTAAACTCTTTTGCAGTGCTTCACCTTCATTCTTTTTTATCTCTTACTACATTTTTTAATTCAAATTTACTATATCTTCTCTTCAATTTTATTGTATATTTTTTACTGTACTTTTCAATACCACATATTTATGTTTCAAAAAGAATATTTTTTCATTTTTACCAAAAAAAAAATCTTATGTTTTTCTCCTTGCAACAACGAAACTAKGTTTTTTTTTTCACAATTCAAACGTACCTACAGTATAAAGTTGAAGTTTTTACTTAAACTTTTAATATGCCAAGGGTATTTTTGTATTTTTAACTTACATAAATTATGATGTAGTAGGTCGATTAGACTAGTAAATGTTGATTTGATACGAGAGAATAGGTCAAATTGTATAAGATAAGAGTTTTTTTTTCTACAAATGTAGAGATCGGAGATTGAACTTTCAAATTTTAATAAATCAACCGTTAAGTTCATATTAGCTATAAGATAAGGATTGAGACGTTAATAGCAACGACTTTCTACTATCGAAATGAAATTCTAAAAATTACAAATTTAATTGAAACTATTTGTTTCAAACGCACCTACCAAATAAACCCAACTACAACTACAAAGTTCTAAATGTGTAATTTATTCTAAAGTAAATTATGCTTTTATAATAAATATACAATTATTTACCTAACAAACTCCTTTTTGGAGCAATTTTATAAATTATATATAAAAAAAACTTTAAAATATGGAAAGAGGTGTCATATTATATTTGTATGATTCATTCAACTAATTAGAGGATCAAAGAAGATAAAGGAGAAATGTGGGAAGATGACAAGTGGACGACACGTGGACAAGTCAGCCCAATCAGCGGAGGATAACGTTATCAAAATTCACTTTACCGCGAGATGCAATGTACCGTCAGCTGTACACGTGGCAAGCAAGCAAGCAGGAAGATCGAGTACTTCTACTAATAGGGTACCGACCCTAGTGGGCCCCACTCTAGTTAAGGGATCGTGAGATGAGAGACCTAAACAAAACATTGTTTTTTGAAAAAAAAAAAAGGAAAAATGAACTAAAACAAAAAAATTTGTGATGGTTATGTTTCATGAAAATGAGGACAAATCTCGGCTAATTTGTCGTCCAAATTAATTAATGGAGCCTTTTCAAAAGTATATAAACAATAAATAAACAATAGGAATTTGCATGTAACTACTTGTGGATTTTATAAAAATAGCAAAATTTGGAGTTTTGACTCCAGCATAAACAAAAGTCTAATATGTCTTTAATGGACATGGAGTGCAAACAATATTATGTACCCTACGATGTATAATTCACATACTTAAAAAATTGAAATAGTAAAATCGGAATAACTAGATTGGTAATAAGATTTCAAATATTTTGTCATATTTGCAAAACACAAAAATCAAAAATCCGTTACAAATTCCATAAATTAAATAGTCAATATAGTTTTGGTTTGATTTCAATTTGGTTATTGTGATTTAAACATTTTTAATTTAGTACTTATGATTTGAGTTTAACTTTCATTTAATTCAATAAATTTTGAAAGTTGAAATTTGGTTCTTACCGAACCTCATAAATTGTCACAGTCTTTGTCATATTGAAGATGTGACATATTTTATACGTAAGTGGTACTCAGAGTGTGTTTTCTATTTGTTCAACCACGTGGGTTATCAAGTTTTATGTATTTCTTTTCATTTGATTTGTATAGTTTAAAAGTTTTCAATTTTCATTTGATTTTTATAGTTTTAAAAATTTTCAATTTTCATTTTTAATCTCACAAACTCTTAATTATACGTGCCACGTTCCCTATTAGAATGTCAACTAATTGTACTAGATTTTAAGAGAGTAAAAACACTTTTTTTAGGGGGTAAAAATGGTCTTAGGAAAAATTTGTGAGTTTGATCAAATCACTAGGACCACTATTAATTTTGAAAATTTATAAGGACTATGTTAAATTCAAACTACACCCAAACGACARAGAAAAACACTCCAAGATTTGATAAAAATAAAATACGTCTTATCAACTCAACTATGCTGATCATATTGATGATCTTAGGAAAAGTGTATAAACAAATAAATAGTAGGATAAGTGACTCATTGGATCTTATGTTAAATTCAAACTACACCCAGCCTTGTTAATATGGGTCGAATTTTTATTGCAAGGACAATATTAGAAGGCAATCAAATCATTCAAAAATAGATATAGAAAAACATTAAAGAGTAAAAGTATTTCAAATATGAGCATAGCTTAGTTGATAAGATGTATATTATTTTTCTAAGTGGAAGATTTTTATCTCTCACCCCGAATTTGTTGAACTAAGAAAAGGAAAAAAAATCAGCATAAAAATAATCAATTATTCAAATATTTATTGTTCCTATCGAAAAAAATATTGATAGTCGCAATAAATCTTCGAAATCACTCCAAGATTGGAAAACCTGGAAAAATGAATAAGCACTTTGACGATCCTATTAGTCTTTGTGCTAAGTGATAAAAAATAAGTAAACAGTTAGCAAGTTTTCGCATACCAGCCACCTTAGTTCAATTTGGTATTTATAGTGGATGGGAAAGTAACCGTTGGAGAGGAGAGAGGGAGACTCCCGTTTGAATTAGACGGTTCATTTTGCGTGAAAATAGGAAATCACGAACTTAGTGGAGGAAACGGTGGTACACCTTGAAATGAGCTCTGCTAGACAGACGCACAGTTCGGTCTTGGACGAACCGGCTTCATCTTATGTTTGTCCACGTGTCCTTTCCTTTTAATTGTATTGAACGACAACGTGTTCGCAGAATCAAAGACTAAACATTTATAAACTTTTTTTTGTTTAGAATATTACGTTACAAATATGGAGGGAAAATTTGAGTAGATATTTGATTACAACCAAATTTACTATTAAGCATATGTACATGTTTTTTTTATAATATTACATCATAAATACATATGAAGGTGGATAAAAGAGATATAAATAGATATGCATCGGTTATTAAAATATCTAAACAAATATCGAAGCATGGACTCTCATACTTACATGAAGAAAGTTATTAATATTTTCCTCCTGGTGGGTGTTTACTTACGTAACACACTCTCTTTAGCCTAATTATCATAAAATTCCCCAAGTATCCAAATTTGTGATAAACTTAAATGAAAAGAAATGACAATGATCCATTGGAGGATAGAAAAATAACTGATAAATTGGTTGGATCACCCAATCAAATCGGGAGAAAGGAGAGTTTAATGATTTAACTCTATACTATACTAATGTGGTACCTTTTCTTATATCAATTTAGCAATTAATGACCTAAGAGATATATATCTATTTTTGAGAGAGTAGATATAAAAAAAATGAAAGGACTAAAGTTTGTTAGAGAAAGATCCCATCACAAATATTACTTCAAATAAAATAAGTCATTTGAAATACATGACACGACTATCTTTTCGTTACTTTTTTACGATGTTCACTAGGTTTAATTTGTTCGCGGTCGTTGTCGCTATCAATCTGATTATTTACAACCATAACAATTTTTATATTTATCTTTATGCTTCAACTTTACATTTTTGTTGTTATAATATATACACAGTTTACAAGTTTCTAATACTGAGTAGTTGTAATTTTTTCTTTTTTTCTTAATAGAACAAATCTATAGATAAGAGATTGAACTTCTAACCTTTAAAAATTATCTAAATGTCTTAATTGTTTTAGGTTCATATTCTCTATATTCTCTGTAATTATTTGTAACTGATTAAAGTAAACCAAAGGAAGCAAACATTCTTCACATGTTTTTGGTTATTTACAAAGAGAAAAGCAGTATCCAAACTATTAAATATAAAAATAATTAAATAAAAAAACCTTAAAAAGCTGAAAATCAAATGTGCAGAAAGAAAATGACCTTTCTTTTAAAGAGAGAAGGAATAAGGAAAAGAAATCGAGTTATTTTGACGTCCAAAACGGGAGAAGTTGGAGAAAATTTATCTACCATACAGATAGTCCGCATTATTTAATAATTGTATAAAAGTCAGTCGAACAACATTAAAAAAAGTATTTATGATACCTTACGGTTGGTGCACTGATAAGAGGTTTAGGTGTCAACACCGATCAGCCATCCAGTATCTAGAAGTAAAAAAAAAGTAATTTATGAGACCAATATGAATTTAACTCAACGTTGTTGATTGATATATTATATCTGATCATGAGTTTGAATTCCAAAACAACGCCAATTARTTACATTCTAAATTTTATATTGAACAAATACTGTAAGACTATATAAATTTTTAGGACACGTGCATATATAGCAAAACAATGAATAATCGAAAATGAAAATTTCATAAATTTTTATAAAGATAAAAGTATAAAAGAAAAATATTTGGGACTTGACGAGGAATACACCGTTAGAAACTTGACAACTCAAAGAGAGAAAATGAATTTATGAATTACAGAAACATGGAGATAGATCATCACCAATTAGGACGACGGAAAATGAACACGGAAGTTGGTGGGACCATTGGCGGTGCAGAAAGGAAAGTAAAGGAAAAGCGAGTGGGGAAGAAGAGGCCAAAGCCATGACCAATACAAAAGCAGAGACCGAAACGAAACAGCGTCCCCTCCACCACCAGAGCTAGAGGGTCACCCGTTTGACACGTTTCCTTTCCTTTTTTTTTTCCTTTAATTTTATTTAATTGACTAATCCCAACTAAATTTGTCATTTAGCGGATGTGATACTAGTTGTCGAATTCCGTTACGTCCAATATTCAATCTCCACTTCCATACCTAATTTATATTATATGAAAATAATTTTACAATTTTGTGACTGTAATAATTGATCCAGTTGATTTGTGGAGTGATTCCGATCTTAATCTAAGCTTATGCCCCTCATATTTGAACTGGAAAAAAGAAAAAAGATATTAATTTTGTTCTTTTGCTTATTGCACCATGCAAGCACGTGTTTATGGATGGAAGGAGATTCAAGTTGGGGCTCCATTTCGCCTCCGAATAAGCCATAAAAAAATTCGGTTGAGACTATCAACGAGTATCATGTTTGTTGGAGATATATGTTAATTGCCACTAAGTGAGATACTTTTGTCTTAATGTGTTTGTTTTTCAATATTTACTTGAAATACCTTTATTTGTAATTACACAAATAAATTATGATCATAAAGGTTCATTTCACTCTTATTATTTTCGTAGTGTTTTTTAGTTTCTCTTTATTTCTTTCCTTTCTAAAATTACCTTTTTAACAAAATAACATTATTTTAATAAATATAGTTGTATTTTTCAACTATACAAATCCAAACTAGTGATTCATGAGAATTTCAGCTTAATTTAGATTTTTTTTTAATTTTTCTAAAAATCTCATCTTTGAAATTGGAAAATTTTGATAATAATTAGGGGCGGATACAGGGCACGGTCATGTGGCCTCTAAAATTAGATATATTAAATATAATATAATTAACTTGGTAAAAAATAAGTTTTTATTACGACAAAGATTTTCATATTTTCATTTGGTGGGCATGATGAGACAAATGATTAAAAAAAATTAAGGTAATTTTCCTTAACTTTTACCATGACTATAAGACCACAACAATAAAATTAAAGTTGGATTTTGAAAAATGCTCATAAAAATTTAAAATTGATTGCATCCSATATTTATTTGATAGGTTAAATAATAACATTATCATGGATGGACTCATTGGAGGACAATTGCAATGCTATTAAATTTGTTCAATATTTATGAAGTTAATATTTTGAAAAGTTCTTATCGTACAATATTTRTATGTATATTGTGCCATTGAATCAAATTCTGAGACGATCAAGTAGAGGCGTACTCGTTGGTTGGGTCAATTTCCTTTATATCAGCAAATTGAATAGCATACATACACACACACAYATATATATATTCACTTTAAACAACCAATAGTTTGGGAAAATCACATATYGACTATCGACTGATCTGTCGTTAAAATCGACCAACTAATGTCAGTTCGATACATTTCAATAGGTCGGATCGATTTTCCGACCTCCTATCCCCCATAGCGATGACGATTTAGAAAATGGCCTGATTAAAGGCTTTTTTTTAAGCCATTTATTTATTTAAGATATATTGCAAGCAAGAGATGGATCTCTGCCTGAGATTAAAACACAAAATAAATAAAGAGAATAGAAAAAAAATAATGCTCTAATAAAACAATAAAAAAAACAACATAACTGAAGCAAATATCATATGAAACGTATCMTACAACAAAAACAATAAAAATAATAGTAACAACTCAATTATAAAAATAAATCTCAGGTATAACTTATCAATGAACGAGATCCATAAGCAAATTGAATAAATCTCAACTCGTTGGCAATTTGAATGTTCAAATTATTAGAAGATTAAGTTTAATTCTAAAAAAATAATTGTTGGATTTTTTTTTTAATATTACTCTCATGTAAAGAGTGCAAATAACTGAATTAAGTTCTAATATATGAAAAAATACAAATTAAAGATAGGTTTGGTTGATGGTTTGAAAACAAAAAATTGATTCAATAGAAAACAAAGTGGTATTCCATGTTTGCACTGTATTCGTTCATGTGTTTGATAATAAATTGAAAGTTTAATCTCAATTTTAAAAAAATTGTTTGTTCGGTTATATATTTGTAAACTATTGGTAAACTAGTAGTAAGTAGTAACTATCTAATATTTAGTTCAATCTAAAATATTATTATGTTATAAATTTTGTAAAATTATTATTTTAAAATATTATATAGTTTATGATATGTAAAAATTTACCTATTCTAATTTTAGTAAAAAATGAAATGAATTTATAACATTATTGCATTTTAAAGTTTCAAATTCAAAATATGAAACATTGAAAACATATAAAAGTATTGTTTTCAAAATTTTCATTAGATATCAAAATCCAAATACAATTTTTAAAAATAAATATACATGTGTACCGAATCTAAAAACAATAAACAGAATTTAGATGGCATATCAACGAGCCCTAAAAGATATTTTTATCTATTCAATTTTGATGTTGGAACCCTTCTAGATYAAGTAATTAACCAAACCACTGTCTATTACAGGTGTGTTATTTATCCATCTTTTTCTTAAGGGCTATTTATCTATCTATACTAATACTTGTCGCTATAATTAATTTTAGTATTTTTGACTTCTAAAATATTGAATGCTATTAATTCTTCTGAATTATAGTGAATTTAATGTATTGTTAATCCTTTTATTTATTTTTTAATTGGACTAGACTGTGAGATAGAGATAGAACGATACTTCTATGACGTTGTTATATCCATCTAATAAAAAGAGAATGCTTGTCAATGAACTATACTCGAATGAGTAATTGAAAACGATTCGTACCTACCATGTAGTGAGAGAGATTATATATCATCCCAAAAAAGTTTCCAGAGTACGCTTAACTCCAAATTTTAAATAACTACTTATATTTTATATATATATATATATATATATATATATATATATATATTGTTTTTTCTTAATATTTGTGAGTGTCGTTTAGAGAATTTGTATATTTGAAAGCATATTTTTTTGTGAATACGTCTTGAGAACATCCACAACTTCTACTRCATAATCTTTCTAGAATGTTACATCAGAAATGTAGGGTGAAACTTCACTCCTACAATTTTTTAGAAAGTAGAGATATATTTAACCACTGATGTCAAGTTGRCAGTATATTTCACAATTTATATAATTCATTGAAACAACATCTCCTAGTCGGAAAATAGCAGGGTGAATAAGATGCATGTTATATTCTTTGAGGCCGGAGATTAAATTCCTACCCACATTTGTTGTGCACCAGTAAAAAAAGATTCAATAACAATAAAAAATAACCATAGTAATTGAAACTTCTAAAATATAATTATCAATCTTAATAATTAATGTATATTTGCCTTCAACTTTGCTAGGTAACTAAATTGGATAACATCTTTTATTTATTTATTTTCATAATCTCACTAATGTCAAATCCAAAGTTATACTTAACTAAAGTAGGAGAGARGYAAGACCAACTTAACTTGAAAAGATAAAAGACTACCAAATTTTTGAAGGAAATAGCTTGATAGTTTCAACTGATTAACCGTTGTAAATTCAAATTCATATACTACATTGTTGAATTAAAAAAAACAATAATAATAAAAATATCCCTACATGAAAAATTAGAAAAAATAAATTTGATCACAAAAATATCACAGCTCATGAGATGCTCACATGGACAAAGAAACGATGTTAAAAGATTAGTATTTTTTCTTTTTCTTTTTTTTTTAAATACAACAYGTGGGGTGGATTGGTTGGATTGRTATTTSTTCTTTATACTTTAATTAAAGTAAAGATTTAGTCCATATAAGTTAGTATGTAACAATTTGTCATTATAATTTAAATTTTGTATCGATTTAGTCCACTATTGGTAATACCTAACAATTTAGTTTCTATACTTTTAAAWTTSTATTGATTCAGGCTCTACAAGAAAGAATATTATTAAACTGAAGTATCAATTTTTATTCCTTTTGTTTAAGAACACATATAATCTCGAGTGATTTATTGATCTATTTGTGCAAAAGAACATCGTTAAGTAAAATCTAAATTGTTACAAAATTTAAATCACAATAATTAAATAATTACGTACTCAAATTTAAGGTTGTTATTATGAGAAACAAAAACCACAAAAATAAAGATAAAAAGGTAAAACTCAGAGCTTGTGTAGGAAATAACACAACAATTAAARAGAAATGAAGAAATACCAAAGCGAGTTTAGCTAGTTCAGCGGTAATTGACTTGTACGAYAACAAATGCCTTATCTATTTACCTATCTCATAGACACTGAACTTGTTATTATCAAATTTAATCAGCAACTATCGAATTTTTTAAGAATATTATATTTGTTTGTAATTACATTTAATGAAAATACATATTTACTCAAATATCCCTTGCACAATTCACAGCTGCTACATAATTGGGCCTAGGCCTGGGCCTGGGAGTTGGGTCCTTGTTACAGTTCCGAGCCCGGCCCACGTATTTCTACCAGTACGAGAAACGACAATTTTATAATTTTTCTTGTATTGACTCAGGAGGGAGTAGTGAAAGCTGGAAACTTTATTGAGACAATGCTTTCGGGGCTTTAACGGATTCCTGGGGCTGGCAGACGAAGAAACCCTAAAAGGGAACGGGAGGAAGAAGAAGAAGAAGAAGAAGAAGAAGAAGAAGAAGAAGAAGAAGAAGAAGAAGGAGAAGGAGGAGGAGAAGATAAGCTTCAATTTATTGGATCGGATCGAAATCAATCAACCAGTACCATTGTATGTACGTCTAATTTTCTCCATCTTTGCCATTTTTCGTTGTTGTTAGAGACTCTGCATGTTTTATCTGTCCTTGTAAGTTCTTTCCATTACTGCGTCGTTACGTGTCGCTCCTTCGATTTTCATGGAAATAACTTCACGTAGTAATTTCTTCGATGTTTGATGCTTGAAAATCTTTTTTCTGTCAATCTCTTCCTTTTCTGCTTTGTCCCTTGGAACCCCATGTCCGATGGGTTAATATATGTGAGATTGAGTTTGGCAACTGAGTTATATTGTTGCTTCGTGAATTGTGGTTTTCTGATGTCAAGGTCCACTTTTTTGTTAAGGGAATCGGAAGATTGATGTTTCTGAATTCTGGGGAAGGATTATATTTATGAGGATTCCAATTTAGATACGAGGCCAAGGTCTATGGGACTTGTTAAGTGTTGGTTCGTCATGGCATAACTATGTCTGTTTGGTGCGTATATTACAGGAAAGGTTTTCAAACATTGTGCTCCTGAATCTTTTGATCGAACATCCAGAGCTTTGCAGGGTGTCTTCGTGACTCATTTTCCTGCGATAATGGATCCTGGGCGCTATGGTCTTCAACAAGGATGGGATAATAACAGCGTAATTGTGGTTTCCTCCTTAATAATCACCTCTATGGATGATAATACCAGAAATTATTAGGGCTATGTGAATGTCCATTTCTTTTCCGGCATCTCATCTTGAAAGAAAAAAATGAGATAGAGACATGGGGCATTGAAGATGTGGACTGGATTTGCCTAACCACGTAAGATCATTGACTATTTGTTGCTGACATAGCTTATTCTCTTGAATCCACAGGCTTTGGAGGGTCATGGTAATGTTCACGAGCCAAACTTCCGGTGAGTAATAACTCTTGACCATCATTGCCAAGAATATTATAGCAAGTTGGGGAAATGTTGTACATTAAAATATCTTTTGAACTCAAGGACACAGATGTACAAATCCTGGTTGAGTAAGGTCGCTTTACATTAAAATATCTTAATTGCATTATCTATGTCAAATGCATTGTTAAGTGACAAGATTTTTTTGTACTCCAACTCATAGAATCCTTTAGCTATCATGTCATGTTGTGTCAAAGTTTAGTTTGTATCTTGTATAATTTTTGCAGGGTTGGCGGAGCATATGATGAGCGAAGGTTTTTAGATGAACGATACGCGAGAGATAACACTTACCCAAGAGATGCCTTTCACCATGATATTGCCAATAGGGAAGACTATCCACCACCGCTACCTTCAGCCTCTGGCATTTGGGCTCCATCAAGGAGGAGAAGTTATGAAGATGAATACCCTATTGATAGGGGTTCTAGACGACATGAAAAACCATATAATGAGTCATACCGTGACTTGGATGCTTTTAACGATCATGAAATTGATACATATCAGGATTTTGATAGGTTTCGTGATGGCTATCGCAGTCTCAGTAATCTTCGTGATCAGGGAATTGACAGGCTAGATCGATTTGGAAGTCGTGAGCGTGATGATTATGCTTATGATGATTATGACTACAAGTCTGATGTGTCCCATCCAAAGAGAGATGATAGTTATGAGAGGGATTATGACTATGGGCGATATCGCTATGATTCAGATTATGATAGAGGTAGTAGAAGAGAGGGTAATTGGAGAAGGCGTGAATCACGTGATCGTGAACGCGACAAGAGATGTTCAAGTTGGGATAGGGATCAAAGTCCTCATAGAAGGCATGATAGGTCTAAGTCTCGTGGGCGTGATGATCGTTCTAGATCAAGATCTCCTCGAGGTCGTAGCCATGGAAGAAATTATCGAGAGGATAGTTATGATGACAATAGACATGATAGGTCTGAGAGGCGAAGGGATCGAGAAGAGAAACGGGAGCGCGAGAATTATTCAGTGGTATTCTTCCTTGGTCTTAGTTTATTCTTTTACTTATTATTTATGAGAGAACAAGACTGAGTGATTTCTAACGTATTCATGTAGGCTCCATCCGCCACTGTAGTTGTGAAGGGTCTTTCTCAAAAGACGACCGAAGAAGACCTCTACCAAATCCTTGTAATATTTAGCTTGATATTTTATTTGAAGTGCTTGTGCCTTTCGTTGTAGATACAAATTTTATTAGATTTTTATAATGTGCTTCATCATAGGCTGAATGGGGACCCCTCCGTCATGTCCGTGTGATCAAAGAGCGTAATTCTGGCATTTCACGTGGTTTTGCATTTATTGATTTTCCTTCAGTGGTAACTGTAAAATTTGAATCTTTGTGTTGCTTAATTATATTATATTTTATTTTCTTCATGGATATGTATAATTGCTCGTATTGATGATATAGGGAGCAGCACAAACAATGATGGACAAGATTGGGGAGGATGGACTAGTTGTTGATGGCAGGAAGCTTTTCTTTGAGTACAGGTTTCTTCATTTTATCCCCATAATAAAGGCATCACTCAATTTGATAAGACTAGTATTTGTGTAATCATATGGGTTTTCTTATGTTATTTATTTTTTACCTCCCTGGAGTTCAGAAAGTTGAATCATGAGAATTAGTCATTCCTGTTTTTTTGTCCGGTTCTTTATATCATCTTTGTGGAATGAAAACTTCCGCAAGTTCAYGATTTATTTTCTTGTCCAAGCATGTTTTGCATTTTCATCTGTTATGTATTGCAGTAGTAAGCCGACYGGGGGTGCAGGAGGATCTTTTGCTGCAGAAAATACTACAAGATCAGGTCATTTTAACAAGAACATGGCAATGCCATCTGATTGGATGTGCACCATCTGTGGCTGTGTAAATTTTGCACGACGAACTTCTTGTTTTCAGGTTGTTGCCAACATTTTCTTGTATGTTGTTCTAGTTGTGATAATTTCAGTTGTAGGTGCAGAAATGTCAATGTTTCCTGTACATGGGCTGTGTTATGCCTGTGTTACTTTGTGGTTTCTTTGATAAAAAACAATAATGTATGAATTTCTGAAGTTTCTATAATGCTTAAATGGAAGATGTGGTACMTAGTTTAAAGATATTTGGAATATATTGGTATTGCAAGTTGCAACCAGTTATGATGAGTTGTGATGTTTCAAGTTGGGCATCTAAATGTATGTATGTATGTATGTGTGGAACAAGAAACTCATTTCATTAGGTAATGAAACATTCTAATCTAAACCATAAATTATTATATTCTATTATATACAAACTCCCCAGTTGGAACAAAAAAATTTCAGAACTATAATTAGAAAATAAATGGATGAAACAGTCAAAGATAATGCATAATGCTTCATTATTTCAATTCTTTCCATTTCAATAATTGTTTTTGCTTAAGAACTTTTGGTCTCTTGAACTTGTAGCGATATTCAAAGCCTTGACTGTGTTGATCTGGAGTATTTTGACTTTGTTTTGGACCATAGCTTTGTTTAATGGTAGTTGTAGGATATAAATTGGCTGCAATGTTCATTGTGTATTATTAGACTCTATAAATTACATATGCGAAGTGGATGTTGATCTTTTCCGGAAGTAGATGTTAATGGTTCTTGTTGGAAAAATAGAGTTAGATGACATTAAATAAGTTCTTGGTGATTCATACGTTGTATATGTTTGTTGGTTTTTTCCGTTATTGTTTCTGAAGCAGTTTAATCTGTCCTTGTAATTGCCTAATAAGAATAACAATCTTTTTCTCATGTAAGTGAAAGGTTTTCTATATAGGGCAGTCATGAGGTAGATTTTTGTACATGTGAACTGTTCGTCTATAATTAGAAGCTTAAATCTCTAATTTATGGGCAATTGGGCATCTTATTGATTAGTGGAAATGGTTAATATTGAAAATAATCTTCTTCTTTGTCTTATATAGTGTAATGAACCTCGGACTGATGATGCACCGCCGGCAGATRTTAATATGTCTAATCAATCCTCTTTAGGAAAGAGAGGACAAGAGGCAGGTTAGTGTATGTTATGGCTTACTTAAAGTAGTCTCTTTTAATCCCACGTGATGAAGTTAGCTGAAGTTTATTTTATGTAGGTCCTACTCATGTTTTGGTTGTTCGTGGATTGGATGAAAATGCGGATGAGGAAATGCTTCGCTATGAATTCTCTAAACATGCTCCAATTAAGGTACATGAACTTCAATTGTTGGAATTTCAATTTTTATTTTTTATGTATATGATAATCACCTAAGTGGGATTGGAAATTTTTTTAACTCACAGTTGATTTGGGTGTGGTCTCCTAATCTAATCCAATTTATGGACATACTTAACTTTGCTGAGAGGAAGTATTTATGAACTGTAATATTGCAATAATAACTGAATGAAAACCTTGGAAAATGACCTTTCATTGTCTGTCGAGCTTTCTATCTTTCAGTTTCATCACACTAAACTGTTGTATAATTATTTTTTACTTTTTATTACTTCAACTTGAGGCTCTTTCTTGTAATTTGATTTTGTGCCCCTGTTTTTGTTTGGCTCTTTTTGTGCAAGCTGCTTATTGCAATTCCATTTGTCTTAATGTAGATTTCGTTTTCATAATTAAAAAAGTATTAATTTGATACAGGATCCTAGTACTAGTGCTTTCAAGGACAGATCCTTGCGTGGGGAGAAAATGTAGAACTTTTCACCATAATACTTCTCTTTGAATGTCCACATGTTCTGTTATAGATGTACTTCCATTCTTGTTTGTGGACGAATGATGATTGGGGGTTATTAGTAATTTTTGTTGGGAGGGAATAGTGGGGCTTTGTGCTTTTGCATTATATAGGTTTTTTACTTGGCCTTTTCTCTTGTGGCGGCCTTTCTGTTGTCCCTTTCCCTTTTCCTTTGTAATGTTTGAAACTTTTATGAGGACATGGCAAAGTAAATACTTCTCATTCTAATCATTTTTTTAATTAAAAAATATTTGCAGGATCTTCGCTTGGTTAGAGACAAATTCACTCATGTTTCTAGAGGATTCGCATTTGTACATTTCCATTCGGTGAGCTTGCTTTTTTCATTGGATATGTGGGGTAAAATTTTATTTTTTCTAAGAAATGGTATGATTATGATAATGCATCTTCTTTTGTATGCTTTGTGACAATCATGTGTCATGATGGTCTAAGTAATTTGTGCAGTTTCATCCTTTTTTTTTTAAATAAAAAACTGAGCTTTTATTCAGAAAAGTTATAGAATACAAAGTGGCTGCCCAGAAAAAATGGGCCAAATCAAAACTAGAACTAACTATACAAAATAAAGGATAATTACAAAACTCTTTAGAAGTTGACACCCGAAGAGAGGCTATGTGCAGTTACATGAAAACATTTTGACACTGTAATTTGGAGTATATTTTAATGTGTTCTAGAGATTGATTCATTTTTTCAAATGGGGATTTTGCAGTCGACTATACTTGAAAACAACGGAGTATTTTTTAAGTACAGAATTCTTGAAGCCATCCTTATAGTTAACAAAGTAGTGCTTGATTATTGTCTGTTCTTATTGCATGTTTTCTTTATAGCCATTGAGATAGCTGGAGTGGACCTCTGTTATATGCTTGTTTTTTATTAAACGTTATTTGTTAGAAAAAAGGTTTTAGCATAACAYAGAAAGAGGATATTATATTTTAATATGGGATTTGTATTTCTTCTAGGTGGAGGATGCTACCAAAGCTCTTGATGCCACAAATGGCACAACCCTGGAGAAGAATGGGCAAATTTTACGAGTAGCATATGCCAAGAGCATTCTTGGTCCAGGATCAGGATTGTCTGGATCTTCACAGTCAAGCAGCCTTGCAGCTGCTGCAATTGAGGCTGCAACATTTGCTCAGCAGGTATTTAGGCTAATTTACTTTTCCCTGTTAAATTCATCTGCAGGAAAAATTTACTATAATTTCCTATTTTTGCTTTCCGGCCTTGCTTTTAAGGTTTAACTTATGTTGCAGTGAACCTTATTTATCTTTTTTTTTTTTAATTTTGAAAACCAGGGATTATGAGTTGACACATGTATTTGAGTAGGTATATGCATTCAGATATACATAATAAGCTAATATTGTCTTGTGACTTGTCGAGTGAATTGCATAAATTTGCTAGTGCTCATTGCACCTGCATTATTGATCTTTTGAGAAGTATTTGTGGAGAGAACTTTAYTGTACCTTTTATAGTCGAGTGTGAGGRGCTGACAAATCTTTCAACAACTTGGGCTGCTTTATAAATTTATTTACATTGAAAGAAGGGGGTACCACATTAATGTTTATGGATGAGAATCAGGGACAGATAAATATACAATAATCTATTAGGGGTTTGTATAGAAAGTATCCTGCTCTATTTACCCTACCCCTCTTGTTCCTAAAGAGGAACCCTTAGGAAGGCTTGATTTTACCACCCTATGTATTTCTTTCGAACTTGATCTATTTTTGAATTCTATGCTTGAAGCATGTTTTATAAGCTATCACTAAGGTGGATTTTTCTGAGATGTTGATGAGGAATTCCTGCTAGTCTTGGACTCTTGGGTTTTATGATTTACCATTTAGACACCCTCAACATGAATGGCAAATGTAAGTCTCCAGATGTGAAATATGTAAAACAATTTGAGCAGCTGAAATTGGTAATATCATCTGTGAATTTGTTCAGCAATATAGCTTGTACTTCATGTAGGCATCACATTGCTCGTATTGTTTTTGTAGTCTGATGTTACCACTCGTGAACTAGTAGCATTTGAGGAGGGTACTACAGGCGTTGCTCTGAACTAGAATTTAATATTGTTCTATGTTTTATTAGTGAGTGATGGGTTGGTAAAARGTTTTTATGTCTGAAATCTTTATTTCTTATAAATTTATTCTGTAAGCACCCTATTTACATCCCACAAATATTAGGTAGATATGTGATCCGTAAGTCTTGGTATCATGGGATCCAAATTTGTTCTGGGGTACTTTGTGCGTGATTATTCTTGTGTTTTTTAGTATGATGCTGTTGGATGGGCACCAAAGGAATACAACCCGGACGACAAACAATCCAATGGTGGCCAGGGTCAAGGAGGCAAGGAGGTGGCAATTCAAACTCACAATTCTGCTCCCCAATCTGGCTTTGTGTGGGATGAAGCATCTGGTTACTATTATGATGCTGCTTCTGGGTTCTACTATGATGGAAATACAGGTACATCTCTTRGTTAATCTTTGCCCATATCCCATTGGATTCAATTGGAGTCTTCTGTTCATCTGTTGGATGATTTTTGCAATAATTTGTTTGCTTACTACTTTCTGTTTCAATTCTCCTTGGCATTTGGGTGGAAATCTTAACATCCCTCTTTCTGTACCTACTTTTTTTGTTTTCTTTTTGACAAGAAACAAAAACTTTTCATTGATATTATTTTTTATTCTTAATGATCTATATTTTATTATTTATTCGTAAGTTTCAAGACTTAGTTTTCACATGTATTACACAGGTTTGTACTATGACGGTAATAGGGGAATTTGGTACACATATGACCATCAGAAGCAGGAATATGTCCCGTGCACTGATCAGAGGGAGAGCTCTTCTGGAAAAGATAGTGAGTTCCCCAAGACATCAGAAGCATCAAGTAATAAAAAAGTAGTGATTTCTGCGCCAGCAGCTACCATTACATCAGTTGAGAAGGCCGCCTCATTGCCAGATGCCGTCCAGGCTGCAGCAACAGCAGCAATAGCTGCAGAAAAGAGGGAGAAAGAAAAGGCTAAAGAGATAAAGCTTGCTTCAAAAAGTAGTATACTAGCTAACAAAAAGAAGATGAATAATGTTTTGACAATGTGGAAGCAAAGAAGTCATGAAGGACAGGCAACACGCGTGGCACTTGATGACAATCAATTATTAGCATCAACTGAAGATAAGTCTTACCCTGTTGGACAATCCATGAAGAGTAAGCCTAAAGCTGATGTTCAAACCTCAAGGGAGAGCACTTCATTCAACTCGGGAGCTGCTTCAACTGGTGCTCCCGAGTCTCAGGTTAAGCCAAGACCCGTTAGTAACAGCTCAGGGGGGACTCTGATGGGTGTTATCAGAGGTTCCGGGAGGGGTATCATAAAATCAGATAGTTTGTATTCAACATCCTCCAATGTGGTCTCTACTTCAACTGTATTAGATGGTGCTGCTAATCCAACTCTCTCAATGACTGTTGATACTCCCTCAATTGTAAGTTCCTTCAGAACAGATGCTTCTGCCTTGGGTTCTTACACACCTCCTGCTAGTTCTGCAAGTGGAAAGAGAAGGTTTTCTGAAATGCCACAAGGCCCACAACCTTCTGCTTCTGYGAATAGGGAACAACCACAGACTGCCTACAGAGATCGTGCAGCTGAAAGGAGGAGTTTATATGGCTCGTCAACATTCGTTGGGGATGATCGGTCCAACCTTGAGTTTGGGGATTTGAGTAAGTCCTGTTTGATTTATACTTTTCACGGATGCCATTTTATCATTTTAGCTCCTTTATTTAGTGTAGACATTCATCTTATAATTAAATATTACATAATGTTTCCTCGAAACCAAATTATATTTGGAATCATTACACTTGATACTTTCAGATTCATTTTCTTCATGATTAGCGCTGGGATCTGTCAGATTGTTGTTTGATGACTGAGTTTGTTATCTGGGTTGATGAGCCGATGCTTTATTCAGAATAATTCATATTGACATGTGAGATCTCCTCTTTGTTTACCATATGTGATCTTTCAAGATCGAGATATTTCAGTCAAAAAGGGTTCTCTGGATGCAATGCCTTTTCCTCCTGGCGTTGGTGGAGGACGTGTAAGTGGGGATGCAAATCTCAACACTTTTGAAGTGATTACAGCGGATAAAGCAATTGATGAGAATAACGTGGGCAATAGGATGCTCCGTAACATGGGCTGGCAAGAAGGCTTGGTAATCTTTTCCCCTGTTCTTAACTCTTATTTGTCATGTCTCCAAGAGGTGATTGATAGGCCTTATCATTTTTAGTTCGATACATTTGTTAATCWTTTTTTAGATAAGACAATACATTGGTTAATCATTACACAACAATAATCTTTCAGAGGTTTTTAACCTCTCACCCTTTTGCTGACTGAGATTTAAGCAACGGCTACCCTTCCCTCGTAACTCGTTGACAATATTGTATCTTGGCTTTATGTAGCGCTAGATAAATGCTGGCAGTTCAATGTTTTTGGTAGTTAACCAGTAACCATCACCATTCTGATGTTGGGATTGTTTTTTTTGTGCATCCAGGGTCTAGGTAAGGATGGAAGTGGAATGACGGAGCCGGTCCAGGCTCAAGCCATGGATAGCAGGGCGGGACTTGGGAGTCAGCAGAAGAAGTTGGATCCAAGACTTGAGATTCAGGCGGGCGATAGCTACAAAACTCTCATTCACAAGAAAGCACTTGCTAGGTTCAGGGAGATGTCTTAAAATGATGGTATGTAAGTCAGTTAATTGTCAGGAAACTCAAACAAATCAAATGTACAAAACTTTTGGAAAATTGAAGTTATCTCCACTCAATGTTATTAGGGTATGGAATCAAGTTTTGTTTCTTCTGTTCTGATTATTGGATCATTTAGTTCAGAATTAGCTCTCCTCTCCTGCAACTACTTTTACTTCAATCTCTTGTCTCACTTGAGAATGCTCTTCACAATGAGTTCTGCAAAGTTACTTTCCAGAAGAAGAGCAACTTCATGGTCAAATTATTTCTTCGAAGAAAATGGGTCAACAAGGATCTTTAACTTCTAGAGGTATGCCCCTCTGTCTGTAACTTATAATATAACCAGATTGTTTCAATTTGAAGAACAATGCCTTAATACTTTTCGGGCTTGACCGAATGATTAGCTAACCTTCGATGGTCTGTGAAGTCTTTCGTTTCCCCGAGTGTGTGAACTCTCAATGCTCTAATGGCTGCCATGTGGTCCATCTTCTAGTGAGTGATCAACATCTGTTATGGTTGGTTGGTCAGTGGTTGAAATTCAATATAAATAGTAGTATATTGAATATATTAATAGAATTTGACATTTGACTAAATGCTTGTTCATACACATTATTTTTATTGTTTACAAGTCTATTACTGAAATAATCTCAATAAAATCCAATTTCTGAATCTGCCATTAAACACCTTAAAAAATAATAGAAACATGAAATGTAACACTTTTTTAATTAAATTCTCTGTTTTCCGTTGACATTAATCAAAGCCAAAAATGTTTATCTATGAGCCTTAGCCATAGTCCAAAAATGATTATCAAATGGTTGGACGCTTTTTTTTTGATAAAGATGATGGGACGTTTGATGTGCTCACTAGTTCATTTTTACTAGTGATTGACATTAATTGGTATTTGATATGGTAATTTACATTTGATATAGTTAATTAGTTATTAATATAAATATATATATATATATATATATATATATATTTGAATAATAATTGGTGATTCACATCTGAATATCAGATCAACTAAAATTATGATTGAGATATTTGACATATGAACTCAATAATGGCCAATTTTATGTGGCTTTGCAGTTAAATTGCAAAAGCACAATTGCGATATTATTGACTCAATGGGCTCCATATGTGTACGCCTTTATGCACATCACATCACTGCACTGCAAATCCTTTTTTCATTTTGTTTTTTCTTCTTCTTTTCGAGTGCAGTAGGAGTCAAGATTCGAACCTCTAATCTTTTAGTCAATGACGTACGAAGATTGTACGAGGATAGAGACGACTTCCCATTCTTATCCCCGCCACCTATTCCGTTCCTCGTTCCACAGAAAATTTTGCAAGGACCAGGGTAGGTATATCTCGAGGGTTACTYGCAGGGATTTGGTTCTCTACAGAAAATTATTCAACGATAACTATTTTTTCTTTAAAAAATTATCAATTAATGTTAATTTACAGCCGAGAGTTCCCATTTAAGCATACTAAATGAATATTTTAACATATGTATATATAGGGACGGGGATTGGGAACATATTCCTTGTCTCCCCGTACTCGTCCCCCCGTCCCGTTTGGGGTGGGTCCCTCCAGAGCTCCATCTCCTAGGGTAAAGGTAACATCTCTAGGGAGAAAGATGAGATGATCTTAGTAAATTATTAGCTGAGGAATATTTACCTCATGCTTTTGGCTTTTGGCTTTTGGCTACAAGAATTTTCCTCCACTTTAGGAGGTGGTCCTGACATTATTGTAACTGTGAGATGTTATTTTCAGACTTTCAGGATATTTTTTTAAAATTAATTATTATTAAAAGTATAATGACATCAATTGGTCTGGGCTGCAGGAATTTTCTTTAGCTTAGACTTGAGATAAGTATTTCTCTTATTAGTTTGGTATTTGACGTTTCGTAATTGTGTCGGTTTAGTTTCTAACCTTAAAAGAATGTGATAGGTTTCTCAATTTAAAAGATTCAAAGGTAAAATATATGTTTCGCCCTCGAGATTTTGAGTAGACCATTAGTGTATATATTAACTTAATAATATTTTTGCAGTTAATTCCGTGTTTTACATTCACGCCATAAAATTTGAAATCGCCTTAAAAGCTATCCACTATCTAATCATTTAAGAAAACCATTAGTGTATGCATTAAATTGCAGACTTACCAACAAAAATTTAATAGGCATAAAAATGAAAGTTTGGGCCTTTTAAAATCCAAAGGCGAGATAGAAACAACCTTTAGAATTCAAACAACTTATTAGAAAATTTTAAAATACAGGGATTAAATAGATGAAATTTGCCAAAATTTATAATTTAATCAATAATTTTAGTCCACGATCGTTAATTAAAAATATAATAAAAGAGAAGTTACCGTGAAATTTTATTTCAATGATAAATATACATTATAGTCCTTGATCTTTTAGACAATTTTAAATTTTATCTTTAAAGTTTTTTTTTTTAATTTTATCATTAATATATAGATTTTTTTTTAATTAGGTTCTTCCTTACAAAAATTTCTTAAATAAATGGTGACATTAAAAAAAATCAAAGCAGAAAGAAGATCACATGGTTGGTGTTGGTCATCTTCGTAATTGATTCGACCTGTGAAAAAATATTACACATCAGCATTTTTTATTTTTATTTTTTTTTGTAAATAATACAATAATATTATATTTCAGATTAAACCCCAGCAATCGAATTATTCCCAATCAATTTAGTAATATAAAAACAAAATCATCAACAAACTAATGCTTCCTTAATCCCAATAAAATGAATAAATAAATAAAAATAAAAAAATTTCCGTAGAGGCAGGAATTCTTCGCAAATAAAAACATAAAATAAAAGTTCGGTGTGTAGGTGTGATCATCACAACTTATATAATTATCTTATACTTTTTTTTAATATAACATGTAAAGTGGAGAATCGAACTCACAACCTCTTGATTTGAGATATATGTCAATTACCATCATGTTATGCTCGCTTTGACATAATAAAACCATGCAATTTTTTCCCAAGAGTATTTTCCATAATCGCATTAGATTATTTTATTAAGGTTAACATATATTTTAGGTTTAATGTTTAAGTATTTTTTTAAATTTAATCCAATTATTAAAAGGTTTTAATTTCATTTTAAATTTTTTTAATCATATTTTTCTGGAAGGTGAATGTTAAAATTGGCAGATGAGAATTTTACAATGACATGATTCTAAGTTAGTAGAAATTTAGAGGAGGGATTAGACTGCCTAAGAGTTGAAATCTCTAATTTCTTCTCTAAATTTCTAAGAAATTGATAGAAATTTCTAACTTCTCATTTTTTAAATTGTCTAACTCATCTTATTTTAAAAAAAAAAAGTTCAATTCCTCCTCTAAATTTCTATGAGCTTGCTAAATATCATGTTACGTAAGCTTATGATCAATCAATTTTAACATTCACCAATATAAAATGATATAATTGAAAATGTTAAAACATGAAGGACTAAATTGAAACTTTTTAAACAATAGGGATTAAATTGAAAAAAAAACAAACAAAAAGAATATTAAAGGTTTAAATATTATTTTAGTAATATACTTTTGACTTTGGTCCATCTTGTTCCATTCACTTTCAAAACATTCATTTTGGTTCATATATGGAAACTTTTGTCCATTTTAGTATTTCTACTTTAAAAATATCTATTTTAGTCACTGTAATTGTTTAAAAAATAATCAATTTGATTTCTATTTGTAAAATCTTAACAAACAATTTATACACAATAGAAATTCTGTAATACAAATTTATAATTATATTTCAGAAAATTATGTGAAATATCATGCTAAAATGATGGTGGAAAGAAATCATAACAAAAATGAGAGTACAAAAACTGAAATAATATTTAATTCAGACTAAAACATATATTTATTTATTTATTATTTTTTTAAGTAACAAAATTACAATTTTGGTTCGAAAGACACATGGGATGTAACCAATTTACGAACTTTCACATGAAATGAAAGGGAATTTGTGGGAAAGTGATGAATTTTTCTAGGAAGTCAAAGGTCAATTAAGAAAGTTTCTGAAAATTTCTTGGATTTTTGGACATTATTTCCTCTCGCCAATCACAAATTTGTAATTCAAACGCTTTGGACTCAACTAAAATTCTTGGAAACCATCACCCATCATATATTACTTTTCATTAAACCAATTAATTCACATCGACCAAAAGAATTTCACCATTATTCTTATGGAAATTTGGTAGAATATCACGACTTCAAAACAGTGTGAATTTCTACGAAACTACTACTTTGAAGGTCAATATCAATATTCAAACTTTCAACCTATCAAGAAGATTACTGATTATGTTGTAACTCTCAAGTTGGATAAATACACATCGATAGCGCCAAAGCGAACACAGTTTGGCGGTAATTGACATATATCTCCAATAAAAAATTTGTGAGTTCTAATGCTAATTGGTTGGATAGATTAATTAGTTTTCATAATATAAATTATATGATTAAATAAAAGTGATGTGTTTGGTAGATTTGAATGAGAGAAGATTCTAACAAACTTCTTGACGTTTTCTTCGTAACTACCATAAACTTGATAAGAAAAAAAATTGTTGTTATAGGGAGTACGATATTATTTTGTCACTTGTGATTGACTTCTATTAAAAAAATGTTTGTATTATGAATATTTTAGTAAAAGTATATTTAACAATAAATAATTACATCCTTGTTTCGTTAAATATAATATTGGAGAACTATTTTGGATCTATATTTTGAAGAGTCAATTACTAAAATTTACTAAAATGTTATTGATGCTGAAATTTGGCTCGTGTCTGTTGTTGTCGGATGAGGTTACCTGCAGCAATAAATTTTGACACAGGTGAAATTTGTTTAGGAATGGCAAAAAAAACCCGCGAGACCCGATCCCGCGGGTACCCGACTCGATCGGGTTGGAAAATCCCCAGTTTGACCAAGGACGGGGTCAAACCGGGGATCCCAATCGGGGTCCCCGTGGGGATGGGGGAGGATTCCCCACCCCGTCCCCGTCCCATCCCCGCCCCGCCCCACCCCACCTCATTTAATATTTTATTAATTTTTCTATTTTTCATATAATAATAATAATATATATTAATTTTATAAATACTTTTTAATTTTTTAAAAAGTAAAAAACTCAAAGCTAATATCCATTTAGCCATTTTTTTCACTTTTTATACTAGTAATAACAAAAATTAAAAATAATATTTATAACTGACATGAGGAATCCTCGCCCCGTCCCCAAAATTTCAGGGACGAGGGTGGGGATGGGGATGACCCCTGCCCGTCCCGTTCCATTGTCATCTCTAGGTGTCTTACTAAATATCTTCGGACGCTCGAATTGGTAACTTAGAAGGAGGAGAATATAGGAAATTTTATACGAGTTTAGTGACATGTTTTCAAATGTGTGCAAGTTGCAAGTTTTATTTAAATTTGGTAAAGATACAATCGTGTTGACCTATTGATAGATTATGTTAATTTTTGTAACTTTTCACAAAAAATGATATGATAAAAGAATATATGTTATGAAAGGGATATAGAGAAGTCTTGGTGGGGAGTTCATAAAAGGGTTTTTACCTTTATTTAGGAGGTTTCTTGTAGAGTTCTTGTGAAGAAAAATCTTTCAGTAACTTTCTTTTTGTTCCATTGTGTTCAATTTGGTAATTTTCCACCATGGAAACTTTTTCTATTAGTTTATTTTACTTTTGTTGTCAAGACTCTTTAATGGGTTTCTTTTTTAATAGGCTAACTTATTAAAAATAATAAAATAATAAAAAAAACTTTACCTTTTGTTTAAAAAACCTCCCTTCATCTATTATAAACGTTTCAAAAATACCATTTTGAGCAAACATTTCGTTAATATTTTGAACGAAAATTCACGTGCCAGAATTTGAAACGACGTGATAATTAACATGATTGACTTGTCTTGATTGTCTACCTAATTTTTCCTTAAAAGTCGTTCTTTCATTGTCAATAGAATTTTACTTCTCCATAATTTGTCTACCTAATTTTGTTATTACCCCATTTTAAAAACAATAGTTTCTTCCATATTTCAACTATTTTCATCCTCATTCCAAATTCTGTCACCTCAACTTTTCACTAAAATATTAACAGATATTTACTTAAAATGTATTTTTGAAACGTTTATAAAAGGTCAAGTGTATCATTGAAACTTTTGAAAAGATGGGGGAATTATTTTTTGAAACAAGGGTAAAATTGAGAGATATTTTTGTAATTTAGTATTTTTAATATTATCTCGAAAAAGTAATATATTCAAGCTTATGATTCACGAGAAAGACTCTTTGTATACCATATTAATATATTAATATTTTAAGAAAAAAGTTTGTCTTCTTAAACAGTTGTATCACTCTCAGTTTTTCTGTATGAGCACAATCCTTCAATTAAATTCATTTTGTTGGGTTGTGCTTTGGTAATTTTCTAATAATGAAAATTTCCTCTATAATTAAGTTTATTTTAGATTTTCTTGCAATATTCAATTAAGTAGGGATATTACCATGAGGGATAAATTTCTTGATAAAATTTTGCATTCCAACATTTTGTTTTTATGTATAATCATTCAATCTTGGAAAGGATTTTATGAGGAAAAATATTAGAATGTTGATGTTATTTTTATGTATAATTTACATCTCTGTCTTTTCTTGTCTCCACATGTAGCACTCGTAAAAAGACAAAGTTAGATATAAATATCTTACCATTATTTTAACTAAAAGTTGAGTCCCTTTGTAAAATAAAAAAAAAATATATAAATCAGGTAATTTTTTCTTTGTTGGATTTCAAATTCTGGTAAAGGATAATAGTGGGCTGTAGGACCAAATCTGGTCCCACTCGGTATATTTGTTTTTATATTTATCTCTATGTCTTGTCAAATATTTAATAATGGTAAGAATAAGATTCTTCTTTACAAGTTTACGAGCCAAATATTTTATTTATGGGAATTCTACGTGGAAAATACTAGACTAAATCTTGGCCTCACCACCATTGAAAAATTGATAATTTATTATTTTTTATAAGAAAAACATTTTGTTTTTGTATTTTTCTCTCTTAGTTGTCAAACATTTAATGAGGATAAAAACAAGATTTCTCATTACCGTTAAGGAGCCAAATATTTTATGTATGGAAATTCTACGTAGAAAATACTGGACTAAATCTTGGCCTCACCACTATTGAAAAATTGACAATTTATTACTTTTTACAAAAAAAAAAAATTGTTTTTGTATTTCGTTGTCAAACATTTAATGGTGATAAAAATAAGATTTTTCCTCATACTTAAGGAGCCAAATATTTTCCTTTTATAAATTTTACTTGGAAAAAATTATACTAAATCTTTCACACCACCATTGTAAAATTAACAACTCATTAATTTTTAACAAAAAAAAATATTGTTTTTACTTTTCTATCTTAATCTTCGAGGACAAAATCCCTCCCGAGAAGTTAAATATTTCCATTTTAAGTGATAGGTGACGTTCATGAGTTTGGTTGGATTTGAAATGAAAGGAAATGTGAAATCGAATATTTAGTTAGGAAAACACACCATACCCAAAAGCAAAAATAATTCTTTTTTTTTTCTTCTTTTTAAAAAATAGACATCTTGAAAAATCTCATCGAATAATTAATGTGATGTTTGGACCTACAGCCCTTAAACTTTTCACGTTCAAAACACCCAAAAAAAAAAAAAAACTGTGTTTACATTTACAGAGAAATTTCTGATGATGTTCCTTTAAATTTTGAGGCATCATCCGGCCTTCTTCTCCCCATCTTTAAAACCTTCTCCTCTCTCTCTCATCTCTACGTACGCCATAACTTCTTCTTCTGTGTAACTGAGAAATTAAACTAAAAAAATATGGAGAGTCTTTCAAAATGTGATTCCAATTTCTGTGCTCTTACTCCCATCTCCTTCCTCCGCAGAGCTTCTGCCTCTTATGCTGATCGGACTTCTGTTATCTACGAGCGAACTCGCTTCACTTGGCGTAACACCTTTCAACGATGCTCCCGCCTCGCCTCCTCTCTCCGCTCTCTCAACGTCTCCAAAAACGACGTTGTAAGACTTCCTCTCTTGCTTTCTCCCTCCACTGTTACATCTATTTAGTCTCCAATGTTTATGCTGATATGTTTTGAAATATAATAAACTATCAAATTTTACGGGTTACTGTAAGAAAATATTTGACAATAAAAAAGAGAGGTAGAAATAGAGATTATTTATGAAAAATTAGTGAGTAGAAGATTTGGTTCTAGTAGTGAGTATTTTCTAAATAGGTGATATGTCTTTTGTTGAAGGTGTCAGTGATTGCACCGAACGTGCCAGCGTTGTACGAGATGCATTTTGCTGTGCCGATGGCGGGGGCAGTTTTGAACACGATCAACACCCGCCTCGACGTTAAGAACATTGCCGTCATCCTCCGCCACTCTGAGGCCAAGGTCTTGTTCGTCGACTACCAATACATTCCACAAGCTAAAGATGCCCTCCGTTTATTGGTGGCGGAATCCT
>NW_019104505.1:1681468-1715743 GCF_001995035.1 Momordica charantia
GGGCGGCGGGCGGATTACGGCGAGCATGTTCTGGCCATGTCTCGACTTTGAGGGCCCCATTTTCCGGCGGAAAAAATTGCAATAAAATAAAAAATGTACAAAAAATGGCTGAATTAGATGTATGTATGTACTGGATGTGTACCATTTTGTGGTGGATGTTTAATTTCTTGTGTTCGTCGGATAAAAAGAGAGTGGTGGAAAAAAGTTATGTGGAAATTAATTAATGTTCGAAAGAAGAAAGGTTTTGAGTACTACTTTTTTATTTAACTGTGTTGTCCACATTTGAAAGCAACCTAAAGAGTAAACTCTAAGAGTTGGATTGAGTTGTGTTTTTTTCGATCCGAATTGGGTTGGGTCTCGAGTTCAATCTCTAAAGAATCCGGTCAATCCAATCCAACCTGAATTTATGCAAATATGTATATTTTAATAATAATAATAATATATTTATCTTTAATGTTAACCATTCATTTAGTTTTAATCATAACTTTCCGTCCACTCATTTAAAGTTTTCATATTATCTTATTCTATTTTGTACCTTAATCACATCCGTCCATTTAGTTCTAATCCTAATTCCTCGTCATCACGATAATTAAAATTAAAAAAAAAAACACAATCCGACAACCCAACCAAAAAATATTGAATTGGGTTGACCATCCAATTCAAACCCGACGGTTCCTATATATGACCAACCCAAAAATTCAGGTCAATCCCAAAACTACTTCTAACCTGACATAACCCAACCCGTGAACACTCCTAATCAGAGATGCCCACCTCCAAGGGCGAAACCACGTTTAGACTAGAGGGCACATGTCCACTCAAAAGGATGTTAAATACAATATAGTTTATTTATTTAATCACTAATTATCATTCAATGTGTTGGTAATTTATGACTCCCTCAGTGAAGACATACCTTTTTAAAGTTTAAATTTATATTTGTCGTATGGTATAGTTTGAGTGATTTGAGATCTGGACAAATATCTTTGAGGTATCGTCCTCGAGAGAGAAATTTATGTTGGAACGAATTTTATGGTGAGAAAAAATTTTGTTAGAAAGAAATTTAAAGAAAAAAACTGGTGGGGGATATAATTTTTTTCTTCTTCTAAAATTTCAAGGAGAGACATTATATTGATTTCTTTTAGACAAATTACAGTGAGAAAAAATTTTAAAAGAGCAAGTACTGTAGTATTAATAAATTTAAAGAATTTAAAGACATAAATTAAATAGTGGTAGTCTTAAAAATTTATTGAAAAATTATGTAATATTTTCAATACCTATTTCCTCCGTATGTACTATTTTATTGTATGGTCCCAAATTATTCCCTGATCTGTGTGCATTGTATGTGTTTGCAAGCAATTTACATGTGTATAGTGTTAGATAATTATTAGATAGTTGATCTTCAATCAATCGACCAATCCGACGAAACATTTGACTTTACATATCAGACTTGAGCATAACTTAAAACTAAATTATTGGTCGTAGGGTTTGAATCTTGTCCTTTTAATCAACATTCCATAATTTCATGAACAATTGCAATAGAATCTATAGCCATAGGTAAAAGAAAATCAAAATTAAAAAAGAAAACATAAATATTTCACTACAAGAAATCACAGTTTATGTGGTGTCGTTTTAGCGACACATCATGTATATTTCCACTAAAAATAATATTCAGCGACGTCGTCAATTGACAGTATCATTAAATAAGCGTTTTTAGCGACATGGCAAGGCGTACAGCGACACGTGGTTGACTCGATTGTCGTTTGAAAATATTTTGATCTCTAATATAATCTCAAACATCAAACTATCATAAATCTTTTTCAACTATACCGTTCAGACAGGGGACGAAGATGCAATTCTAATCATAATGTATTGAAACCATATGTAACCTTGGTTTAACCAATATGGACCAATGGATTTTTCATAATTCTCTAAGTTCAATGTATTGATAAATGAGTATTAGGTAGAAGCAATTCCGATCTATAGGTTAGATTACGATGATCAGATCAATAAATTTTTGTACATAAATATTGTACTATATCATATTTGAGATTAATTGTAAAAACGTGATGTATACTATATATTTTGATGTCGATGTTTCTTTAAGGTGTTCATAAAAACTAAGGGCCCGTTTGATAACAATTTCTGGTTTAGATTTTAAGCTTTTCTTCAAAAAAAAAAACAAAAATCATATATGTTTGATAACTGTTTTTGTCTGTTGTTTTTAAGAAGCAAAACAACAAACATATTTGTTAACCATTTTTTGTTTTCCGTTTTTTAAAAAGTTGGAAAATTGAAAATATATATTAGATAGATGAAATTCTATGTAGAGTAGAGATGACAATGATATGGGACGAGAGTGAGAATGTCCTCTTCTATTCTCGTGCTCGTAAAAATTTGTTGTCCTCCGTCTCCACCTTGTTATTTGGTCCGAGAATCGAGATCTAGTTCAAAGAATCCTTATTTGGGGATGGGATATTCGCTAGAAAAATTACTGGTTTTATAATTAATTTTAATTATTTTTAGAATTTAAAAATAAAAATTGTAATAAATATATATTAATTATTTTTAGAATTATTATTTATTTGTATAAATAATTAGTTTTAAAAAATGTTTAAATTTTTATTCATAATTTAGTAAATATGTCAATAAAAAATATATTGATTATTATAAAATAGAATCATGAATTTGGTCATGACATGAATTTTCCATTCTTGAAGCGCGGACCTGACCATACGGGAATTTTTGTCATCCCTAATGTGGAGACATGAAAATACAAGTTTAAAGCGAATAAAAAAAAATTTGAAAGAGAAATTTTACAGAGATAAAAGAAAAAGATCTAAAAAAAAGATATTGAAAGAAAATTAAAGACAACAAGGGAAAAGTTTTAGAGAAAAAGAGTAAAGTTAAGAGGAAAAGATATGTTAAAGAAAAAAAAAAGAAATTAGAAAGAAAAAGAAAAATGATAGTGAGAAAAAATTTAGAGATAAAAACAAAATTCGAAATATACTTGTTCGAGAAAATGAATAAATACAAAGATAAATAAAAATTATAGTAAATGAAAATTAAACGAGAAAATAAAATATAATTTTTAGATGAAAAATAGACTAGTAAGAGAAATAAAAGTTATAAAAATGAAATTTTAAAAAGAGAAAAAGTTCGAAAAAATACTAAATTTTTAGAGGAGAAATGAGAATGGTTTGTTATAAAAAAAAGAAAAAGATGATAATATATATGTAAAAAAGTTAGAGAGAGATTAATGATAAATATTTAAAATATTAAAATTTTAGAGAGAGAAAATTAAAATTTTTAGAAATTTATTTATGGAGAAAAAGATTTTAGAGTGAGAGAGATTTTTTTGAAGAAAATATATTAAAAAAAGGTTGAGTATTAAAAGAAAAAAAGAGTTTTTTGAAAATAAGAAATTTATTTTTAAAAACTACTTTTTTTAATTTAATATAATTTCAAAATACTTTTTAAATAGAAAAATTAAATTGATTATCAAACCCTCACAATTTTTAAAAACTAAAAACCAAAACCAGAAACAGATTATGATCGCCGCGTTAAATCTTACTTAAGAAATCTTTAACGAGGAAGATTGATTTGACAACTCAACATTCCTCTTTAGTACCACGAATAGTTCAGCATATTTAATTCATTGACAATTAGTGTACGTATAATATATATTTCCAAGCAATTTATATGTGTATAGTGTTGGACATTATTTTTATTTTTTATTATTATTTTTGTGTGAATACAACAAGTAGAAGTTTTATTTATTTATTTATTTTTGGTGTGAATACAACAAGTGGAAGTAACGGATTCAAACTCATGACCTATTGGTTAGAGACATGTATCAATTATCGTTGAGCTAATTCATATATGTAATATAATGTTGCACGATTAATGGGCTCCTTAGGTCCATCCATAATTTTGGTTCGGTTTAATTTGAAATTGCATAGATTTTAGAAAATGGAAATTTGAGGTAGTGACTAGATATTGTAACTTTCACGACCTTATTTTTAGTTTTCTTAAAACGTCTCATACCAATGAAAATATTGTCTCACAATACGATTTTCTTATTATCTCGCCAATGACTTTTTTTTTTTTGTAGCATTTCCAACAAAACTAATTGATTCTTTCTCAACTATGCAACTGAGACTCGATCCTAACCTAGAGAAACTTTAGTATTTCACATCGTAATATTTTTTTATAAATTTTCTAAGGTCAACATTTTGATATCTCTTCAATGGCCACACTTTTAACCTTTTAAGTGAGCAAAATATATGAACTCAGCCCTGAAAATCACTTAATATGACTTTAGAAAGTCAAAATCTAATTGCTTTAAATTGTTACCAGAAAAAAAAAAAAGGGAAAGAAAAGTAAAGAAACCATCAGCCCATGGTAATGAAATATTCGTAAATTATCGGAGAGACAAAGATAATTTTTCGAATTTAACTGACAAATTATGGAATGACAATTGCCACTCCTTCCTTTGCTACTCCCTATCCCAAAGAAACCTTTTCTAGAAAAAAAAACTATGATCTTCTTTTTTTTAGTAAACTCTGATGTGAATAGTAAAGCGTGGTTTAGTTTGATGCAAGTCGTACTTCACAGCCCTTTTAACTACTTGGACTAACAAACTAGGGCACTAAACGGAAGTTTGTATTTGCTTATCCCGACTACAATAACTATCGAACAACGATTCATCTGAAGAATGACGCTTGTATATCCCCAGGCGTGGGTCTGTACTTTCCYCTATTAGAGAAGGGGGAGGTTTGGAACCCGAGAAGGAAGACATGATCCACATAATAAGACATCATAGCGCCTAGAGATACAGGTACGGTTCATCGCGTTACTTGTCCAAGCGTGTTGCCGTCTCGTCGGATATGCCATACTCTTATTTTGATGAGGTTAGGAACCATTTGYTGTTACCAGCATTGCTCATTATTAGGAAACACATTCCCGTTTATCGATTTTCATTAAGGTTACGTTGTTGCTTTCGCTTTAATAATGAATGATATGAGTCCCTCAATATATATGTCACGCTTTACTAATAGTTTCCAAAGGGGTTTTCACCATCTATTTCTGCCTSAACTCTTCCCGAGTTTCCCTCCTAGCGAACGGGGAAAGCTTATCCCTCACTCGCATTCGCCTAATCGAGCAGAACGCCACTCGGCGATCATCCTACAACAGGTCCCGCCTATAGTTATAGTGTCGAAGACACAATCGATTTTGTTGTTCTTACGACGGTTGTCAAAGACCGGATCTTTACACTTCGCGACCCTCTCCAAGTATGTGCTTAGTGCAAGGCCTCATAGAACCTATAACAATGAAGTAATGTATCCATACAAGCTCCGGCCCTCAGCAGCTCGAATACAAAATAAACTTGTTCATTTATGTTACCTGTTGTGGACCTTCAACGTTTCACCTTTCATAGATCTGGGAAAGGTTGTTTTGGTTTGGGAAGTGATGTTGAGACTGGGCACGTGCGATAAGTAATAAAGAAAGCAAAGGGAAATCGGAGGARTTAGAGCAGGGAACAATGGGCATCCCTGTCTGGAAAACAAATAGTAGAGTCAGGCGAAGGACYTGACGCAACTCTACTACCGCCTTTCCTACCAAAAAGCTAACCCAACCAAAGGAAATTACATAAGGTCTGGAAAGGGCTATAAAGAATCTCATTCCTTCCTCCCTTTCTTCCCTTGTTTCCGAGATCGATATAGCCCTCTCGAAACCTAACTGTTAGAGTCGCCGGCCACTTTCGCTCCTCTACCATATTCATAGATTCATTCTTTGGAAGTTAGGAACGTGACTCGATAGCGCAGGCACAAGACCTTTGAATGCAAACATAGCGAGACCGCATATCAAAAGGTTTGGAACCCAAGCTGACCTTATTATTATTCAAAAGGGAAAGTTTGATAAATGGTAGTAAGTGTAGGTCTTTCCAGCTGGATTCATTAATGCAATGGAACTCAAAGAACTTGAAGAACTGACCTTTGAAGGAAATCTTTATTCAAATCATAATCTTTCGGAAGTTGGCATCGCTAGTTGACTCCTCCTCGTTCACAGCCAGCCAGTAGTTGCCAGACGGGACTTCCTTGCCTTCAGCCTAGCCGCCTTGTCTTATCCCGCCCTTTCGAACTACCTTTCCTTACTTTAGGGCTTGCTTTCTTTGCCTTGCTTCAGACGGGATGCCAAGCCTGGCCTTAGTTAGCTCTTTCGAACGGGACTTTTGAAGCTCTTTCTCGCTCCCTCCTAAAGTAAAGGGGAACACCTGCTAAGGCACTAATAAGAGCAACAGCTAATACTGTTCCTCCCTTCCTCCCTTATCTCTTAAAGCTTCTGCCTTCAGACTTGCCTTGCTTTCCTGCCTTCTGCCTTCAGACGGGATGCTCTAGTTGCTGCTGGCTGCTCTTAGCTGAATGTCTTGCTTCGCCCTACAGCTAGTGGAGACACCGACTAATAAGATTGACGCCAGGAAAACACATGTCATGCTTGAGACAAATTCATATTTTCTTACTCATCCTTCTCTTCTTTCTAGGCCTGGACTAATGCTTCCTTATGTCCGCCATTAGCTTAAGGCTAGTGTAACGGAGGGCTTCCTCGCAGGAAGCTTTATAGTCAGGGGTGACACAGCTTGTTTGCCTTTCTTCTTTCTTTTCCGTACGTTAGGGTCGTTCGGTCGAAAAACCGAGTTGCGTACTGGGTGAAGCTTAGTCCTTCGGACCTTTCAATCTCGCAACTTTAGTAGCTAGGCGCTCGCACTCTTTAAGGGCAGTTGAAAGGTATTGCACTAAGAAAGACTATTCAGCTATTTGGCGGTTCGATGGACGAGGACCTCTCAAATTCTTTAGACAACCAATAAAATGTATATATTTCAACTAATATAATATCTCAATCAAATAAAATAGATATCTAATTCAACGAATTTGGTGCTAGAGTAAAAAGCTAACTTTGTAATAAGAGAAAGAATACTTTCTAACGAATCATACTGTACTATCGAAAGATGAGATTAATATGACAACTTTAGAGGAGTAAATAGATTTTTGAGTTAAACTACTCCATTTTTTAAATTTTGAATCTAAATTAATGATTACTTAAAGTTTTTGTATATTACAAAAAAGTCAATAAATAATAATACTGGCAAACAATATTAATTAAAGGCAATATAAATAACTAGAAATTAATTAGCCAACAAATTCTACCGGTCCATTTTAGTTTCATAGTAAAGATAAAAGACTAAATAGAAATATAACTTAATATTTAGAGATGTAGGTGGAATTTTAAAATTTGATGACTAAATAAATATGCTTGAAATATATATACGAACCAATTTTATAATTTAATTTAATATATTATTCGTTAGTTCTTAGATATATTTATTACTTTTAGTTGTTCGTTATTAAAAACTCAATGGTTTCTTTATCCAAAAAAAAGAACTCAATTGTTTTCATCATTTCAGGTATATATTTTTAGTTCGTTAATTAATTAAAATGGAGTAGTTACATATCCAACGCATAACAAAATTAATTAAATTTATTAAAATATAGAGATTTATATTAATAACATAAAATAAATAAATAAATACATATATACGCATGCATACATATATATATTTAAATATAGTAATAAATTTGAAATCTTAAAAAATTAAATTAAATTCAAACTCAAAATAACGTAAAAGAAGTCACATTTAAATTAAACTCATACAGTTCATTGTTCTAATTATTTCCTCTATATATATATTTTAGGAAAATTATTTCCTATATATTGATTGATTATGTTTAATTATATTAATTTTAATATACTTGTATCTTTTATCAATTGAAGTTAACAAATATTTGATTTGATAACTATTTCCTATTTAATTTTTTGTTTTTAAAATTAATTTTGAGTTCGTATAAATTTATTAGTAAGTTTTTCACCCCTCTTGAAAACATATTTGGATTATTAACCAAATTTCAAAGACAAAGATACATTTTGAAAACTACTTTTTCTCTTTTTTCTTTTTTTTTTTTTAACTATAATGGGTGGCTCATTGTACAAATTATGAGTTATGGAAAATTGAGAGGAAATGGTTCAAATCAGGTGATGGCCACCATCTTACCTTAGGACAATTTTATATATTTCCCGCACCAAATGTTGTAAGGTTAGGTAGTTGCCCTGGCTCGTACACTCACGGACATAAAAACAAAAGTTTATAAAAACTATATAACAAAACAAAGGAACACATAGGTACACAGGTGGAAGTAAGCTTTCTAAGCTCAATTTTTAAAAAAAGAAAATTAAAAAATAGAAAAAAATAAATGTTATCAAACGAACGGAAGTAACTGCCAAACCGAGTACAACTCAGCCATACTTGGCATATATTTCCAACCAAGAGGTTGTGAGTTTCATCCGACGAACGGAAATAATTGATTCATTTTATTTTTTATATATATATATATATTTATTTATTTATTTAAGTGATATTAAAATAAGAAAGAAATGTTTATTTTGTTCATGAAATGAAATCACCACTTTCCTACGTTCAAATTCAATTTATAATAAAAAGACTTTTTTTAGAAAAATTATAATAAAAAGAAACACAAATCTCCAAAGTCAATTTGAGAAGACTTAGGATAATAACATCTTTTTAATTACTTATGAATTCGCATTTCAGTGAAATTTAGTACCAATCCAAAAATAACATCGTTCCAACCAATCACCAAAGTCAATTACAAATTATTAATAGATCAATCTTTTAATGGGTCAATTTTCTACCATTTTTATTTCATGGATGAGTAAAATATGTTTGTTTCACCGAATTAAAATATAAAGTATTTTCAACTCACCCGATAAAGTATATTTTCATGTTACATCAATTATTTTGTCACTTAATTTTAATATTTTGTGATAATAAGACTTGATTGAAAAAATATATATAAAAGTAGTGAAATTGAAGCTTCTAAAATATTGGGATCAAATTAAAAAAAAAATCTAAAAAAATATCATTGCAAATTGCAAATGTAGGAAAGAGAAGTTCCAACATTCAATGAACTAGATCACAACTTAATAGTTTTTTAGTTCATCAACAATAAATGAAGTGAGGGTTTAAACGACAATTGCTTGGTGCTTTAATACTTTAGTTATGCTCAACTTGACCGTTACTTAATGATTAGATGTGAAAATAAGTTATTATTAATCAGTAATCTGGAAAAATAAAACGAATATTAAGTAAATCGATTTGAAAATAAGTATGGCTACAACGGGCTTAGTGTCCAACTCTAAATGGGCTCCCGTTTGAGCCTACAAATTATGCTGCATGTTTTACTAGTAGGGCTTGATCTCGAGTTATTTAAATTAAAATAACACATTTAAAATTTCATAACTCATTCGAGATTAATAACCAGTCACATTATATTTATATATATTTTAAGTAGAAATGTTAATATAATCTAAAAGAGAGTATTTGATACATCAAACTTGAAAATAATAAGTTTGGAGCCGAAGAGTGGAAGGATTAAGAAGTTTGAGTTTAGAAAACCTAAATCATGGTGCAAGGCGTTTAAATAGAAGGTTTAGAAGATTTAAGTTTAAAAACATGCGATGAGGGTGCAAATTTATGAAGCTTAGTTTAAAAAAATTACGTGAGTGATTGAGTTTGGAGTACCATTGAAACTCATAAGTTTGTGAAACAAATCATAGACTTATCAAATCTTATGTCAAACTTGGACTTCAAATTCAAGCGTATCTAGATTCAAATTCTCACCCAAACACTTTTTGATACATTTTTCGAATAATATAAGTAATGCAAATCTTATATAAAGTAACCATGTTTATATTTACACGGTCAGTTAAAAACTATTAAAAGAAGTACAAATAAGATTGAATGATGTTATACCATCTTAAAATAAGTCTTTTTTTTTTCGATAAAGTAAAGTATATTGTAAGGAAAAATACAGTTTGAGATCAAAGAACAAATAGATATGTAAAAAAAAATGGTGCAAGAACACAAACAAGAAAGACAACCACCTAACCAAAACGCAATTGTACATAAAAAAAAACCTTTTTAAAACGAACTCAATTTGAAGTTGCAAGTTTTAGAGCATAATCCCAATAATTTGATGATCTAAAACTTGCAAAAGAGAAAAAAATGGAAAATGTTTGAAATAATTCATAAAATTTCCTTCAAACAATTGGAAAATGAGTACATTTTCTAAACCCTTAACCTCCGTAGCAATTTCTTATATTTATTGATTGGTGCCTCCGTCCAACCGGAGCCGAAACCAGAATCGTCGTTTCACCGGCGAGGCAGATGGAAATCGCCGGCGACCGGAACCACAGTTCTTATCCCAAACGCAAGCGCGATGAAATCGCGACCAAGGGAAGCGACAATATCGACCTGGCTCTACTTGAAGCCGTCGAGAAATCCCAGAAGGCAGTTGAAGTATTGGACCTCCGAACGGTGAAGAAGCTCTCTCTCTCTTTCGAACGCCGTCTCAGAGACAACACAGAAGCTCGCCTCAAGTATCCGGACCAGCCGGAGCGGTTTGCCGATTCTGAGGTGGAGCTGCACGAAGAGATTCAGAAGCTCAAAGTGCTCGCCGCCGGTCCGGAGCTGTACCCTGACATCGTCAAGCTCGGTGTCATTTCGTCCCTCGTCGACCTCCTTTCTCATAGTAACACTGATATCGCCATTGACGCGGTCCAATTGATCCAGGATTTGACTGACGAGGATGTTCTTGAAGACAACGATGAACCTGCTCGCGTCTTGGTGGATGCGCTTGTTGAGAACAATGTTCTCGATCTGCTGGTTCAGAACTTGCATCGATTGTCGGAGACGGACCCGGATGAAATGGCTGCCGTTTACAATACCCTAGCGACTATTGAGAATTTGATTGAAGTGAAACCGGTAGTTGCAGAGTTGGTCTGTGAGCGCACGAAGCTACTGAAGTGGTTACTGGGAAAGATTAAGGTTAGGGATTTTGACAGCAATAAGCAGTATGCATCGGAGATACTGGCGATACTGTTGCAGAATAGTACGGTGAATCAGCGGAGGCTTGGACAGATGAATGGGGTCGATGTCGTTCTTCAGGCGGTTGCAATGTATAAGTCCAAGGATCCCAAGAGCCCTGACGAGGCTGAGATGGTGGAGAATTTGTTCGATTCTTTGTGTTGTTTGTTGATGCCACTGGAGAACAAGGAAAGGTTTGTGAAAGCTGAGGGTGTGGAATTGATGATAATTATTATGAAACAGAAGAAATCCGCCTATGGGTCGGCCATAAGGGCTCTTGATTTTGCCATGACAAATTACCCACCTGCTTGTGAACGCTTTGTTGATGTTTTGGGCTTAAAGACGGCATTTGCTGCGTTTATGGGTAAGGTATGGTGAATTATATAATTCCTTCGACTCCTTTTCTTTTATTGTTTTTCTATTTATTTATTATGTGGTGTAATCTGAGGTTGAATTCTGATATTCAAAGAGTAACAGAATGATTTTAGAATCAATTCCGTGGTATTTGAATCTGGGATGATATGAATACCCAAATCTGATTAAGAGGCGAGTTCATGGTACAATATTATATTTAGTTTATTAATTTACCCATTGTAGCTTTTGTAGTTGTGATGTGGAAATTAAGTACTTTTTCATTGGTTTTGTCATAACTCCAGTTGCAGTGTGATTAAATTGGAGGAAAAGAGAAAATTTTCTTCTTATTCCATTACGTTTCAAAGGGATCACATTCACTGGTAGGAACAATCATTAGTTTAGCTCCTGCCAGGCCCCTTGAATCATAAGTTTTTTTTTTTAAATGCAGATTTTAATGTGAAACTCGTTGGCTACAAAAAATTTCAAACTAATATGGGTGGTTTGTTGAGGTTTCTTCTACCCTGTCCTATGAACTGAGGCAAAAGAAATTTAGCAGATTCTGCTGGAGCAAACAAGTTAGGTTGGAGAGTCTTTTGGGAAATGCTATCAATGCAAATGGTGGTAAGGCAAAAGCTTGGAAAGTTTTAGAGGATATAGTCTCGGGAATAAAGATGGAGAGATCCGTTTTTTCAAACTGTGAATGAAAATCAGAGGACAAAGAACCTTATGGGGCAAACGCAGGCAGATTTGAAGGTGGAAAGATGAAGGAGAAGGTGAAATAAATGAAAGGCAACCTGACTGAAATTGAATGGACACATACCATAGTTTTAATAAGGCTCCACTTCCATGACAACTGGTTCGAGATCTGGGGTGCTCTAAGAAAAGTAAATAGTGAAGATTGTATGATTAATCCTTGTCATGCTGATGGTGAAGATTGTCTCCATGTAATAACTTGGAGTAGTAGCTTAGAGTACTTGGACCAAGATTTGTTGTGGCTTTTATAAAATTTTTCATCAGTGGTTTGGTTTCTCTTTTAGGTGAGTAGACTTTGTTTTAAATTACAGTTGTATGCTCAATAAGTTAATTTTTAGTATTGCAAATATTTAGTTGTGCTTACGTGATTTTCTTTGACCTCTGATTTGGAATTACGTGATATTTGAGTTGTGTCCAGATGTTGATGGTCTAGTTTTGTTGAAATATGTGTTGAAAGTGGTTCTCCTTCACCCCCAAATCTCATTAGTACAGAGGACCGTCAGAAGCGACGCAGCCTTTCCAACCTAGTTGTCTTACTATGGAGTTAGGTTTTGGTATAAAATGTGTGACTGATGTATGAATCTTTCGTTGATATATTATGCTGCGATATTGTTACAAATTTTGACTTTCTACTCACTTGTTTTAAGACGCTTACATCACATGCTTTATACTTTACAGATTCCTTTGAATAAGAAAAACAAGAAAGAGCGTTATCAAGAGGAGTTGGAAGAACGTATCGTGTCTCTAATTGCATCGTTATTTGGTAAGCAGGCAAGTAAAATTGTATATATTTTCTTTACAGTTTGTGTTTATTTGTCAAATTTACTCCTTTTGGGCTGCACCCAGGATATTCCTTAACCTATATGGTAGTATTTCCAACTTCTAGTGTTGGATTTGATACCATTTCCAACTTCTGTATTTACAGTGCTTATAAACATGGTTGGCATCAACTTTTTTTCTTGAATGGAAAAATCAATCTTTTGAGAAAACTAGGATAGTTCAAGAAGCCTAACATGGCAACCAAAAGAAGAACCAAACAAAATTGGACCGATCCAAAAGAACAAGGCCGAAAGGATAATTACAGAAATCCTTAGTTACTAATGTCCAAAGAAGAGGCATTAAATTTGGCAAGGGTCTAAATCTCTTCTCAAGACCTCTCAATATCTTTAAAGGTTCTCCTATTTTTCTCCATCCAAATACTCTATAAAACGGCAAATAAACTAGTATTCCAGATAACACAATAATAATCACAAAGTGGAGGGTGAAATAGAACCTCATCCATCATAAGGCAACAATCTTTGTTATGAATAAAACAAATACCATAGGCCTCCAAAAACAGTCTCAAATCAAGCGAGCTAACTAACATCCTGATATGATTCAAATTCTTAGATGCTTCTATATAGATTGCACCACTTGGGTTTAAATGAGGAGGAAGAATGCCTTTGAATCTGATTGGTAGTGTTAACTTCCTCATGCAAGTCTGACCAAGTAAAGATTTGACTTTCTTGAGAATTTTAACCTTCCACGACAAAGAGAATAAGAGGATCTAGGGGACAGGAACCAAAGATGAAGATACCAACTCCTCAGATGAATGTGGCAACGAGGAGATTAAACTATGGTTGGTACCAACTTTGCCAGTGTGAATGGGAAAAAGAACGAGCAAACATAGAAGGAAGATAAGACAGCTTCCTCCCTTATTCAGGAGCCAGCAGAGGTTATAAAAGGGCTCCAATTGACATTAGGAAAAAAAGGAGAGTATTATAAATCTTTAGATAAGAATCTCCAACAGAGCAGAAATACATCAGTGTTGGTGACGTCTTCTGTTTTGTATTTAACTACAACAGTAAATCACAAGCATGACAAAATACCCTGTTTACTTTTTCTTTTTCCTATGCTTTTTTCCTATTCTTAGTTTCAACTAATTTTCTTTGACCTTACCAGGTGGTATTTTGAGGGGTACTAGGAAGGAAAGGTTGTTGAGCAAATTTGTCGAAAATGAATGTGAAAAGATAGATCGACTGATGGAACTTTACTTAAGGTGAGTTCACTTCTATTTTTTTGGCATTCCTATCATTCAAAGATGAAGTCCTCGATTCATTTATTTCCTTTAATGAATGAGATTCTGGTATGCTTATTATAGTTGTATTTTTTACAGATATTCTGATAGAGTCAAAGTGGAGACAGAGCGGCTAAACCATCTTGAACTTGATGATCTAGAGGTTCCATCTGATACATATTTAATTTCTTGCATTTTAGAAGTAAGTTTATGCGCTAAGATGCACCTGAAATTGCAGATGGATGAAGAAGAAAAGTACAACCGTAAACTAGAATCTGGACTTTATACTCTTCAGGTTTGTCTTGGTGATTAATGTTTCATTACTGTCAAAGCTTCTTATTCAATGATCTTCGATGATTGGTTTATACACTAATGTTAGGTAGTTGCAACAAGAGATGGTTGATGTCTCCAGCCCTGTGGATCATTGTTTTGTGTTGTTTCTCTCGATATTGTGCTGTATAAAAGGGGATTTACTCCAGAAAGCGTTTATGTTCATCAAATGCTTTGACAGCTTGTTCTGTAAAATTATCTCAAAACAATTTTTAAGAATTTTGATTAACTTGTGATATTAAGATTATTGTGCGACTATTCCCTGACCCATGATTTTTAAATAAAAAACTTCAGTTTAACCTTACAAACAAGCTACCCTTGAAAAAAATGTCACAGAAAACAAGGAAATTTTAGAAAAAATTAAACCAAACAAATTCTCACTGATTTTTCTTTTTTAATTCTTAAACATATAATACAGTTTCCAAGAACTTTTGGACGGTTCTATTTGTTCTTCCACTTGAACCAGCATTATTGATCGGCTCAATGTTCTATTCTAAAATTTACTTCCTAAACTTTGTTTTAATTTGATTACTACATAATTTCAACCTCTCTTCCTTTAGCATGTTTGAAATTTTTTATTGACCAAATATCACCTGCAAGATTTACAGTTTCGTTTTAGACTTGAGGGTGTCTTATACTTCTGACTTCATAGTATCAGTCAGAACTTTATTGACAGAAAAAGAAAAACCAAACATTTAAATACTATGGGGAGATGAACCAGAGTTGGCTACCTATAACCTAGGGATATCATTCATATTTTAGCATTCATTAAAGTTTATAATCTTAGCTGGAAACTTTATTGATATTATTTTTAGTGTTCTATTATCAAATAAAGATTTGTTCAAAGAATGAATGTATTGAAATGAGAGAAATATTCATATTGAAAGTTGAAGGAGGCACATTTTGAAATTCATTTAAAGGTGGGATATATAAATGGCTTAGAAAATAATGTCATTTAATCTATATCTTATTTGAAATTCGGAAATCCTTTACAATTATTTATCATTTTCCATTGGTGTGTTGACATTTCATTCCATGTTCTTGCAGTTGATTGCTGTTATTTTGGGACATCTATGGTGCTCTGAGTAAGTGTTACATCAAACTGCATTATCTTCAGCCTCATTTCATTTTTGTTTTTTTGTTTTTTTGTTTCTTAAGAAAAAAATAGAAATGTATTGGTAATTGTTTCTTAATTTTTTTGTTCTTTTGGGAAAAGTGAAACAAACATTTATTTTCTAGAATTTTAAATTAGGGAAATGGAAGCTTTACTCAGAAAATAATTTTTTGGAATAAAATATTTAAAATTATTATATTATTTTAGTTCTCTTTTATATTTATTATGAATTTTATAGGTGAAAATATGATACGGTAATGCTTTTATTAATGCTATACAAAATTGGAAAGAAGAAACAAAAGTCCTTTTGTTCCCAGAACTTATATACATTGTTTTTAACATTTCCTGAAAGGAGATAGGAGAAACAAGGAATTCTTATCAATAACATATGTTTCTTAAAAACTTGAAAAAAAAAATGAAATTGAAACATTACCAAATGATCCCTTTAGGATTCTGTTTCATTTGATAGTATTGATTTCTTTGTTTCTTGTGTAGACACTCTCAAATGAGAGCAAGGATTGAATTACTACTCAAGCAGCAGAAACTCACTAGGCAGGACATCAAGAACATTCTTCAGGTTTGCCTCTCAATTGAGTTTTTTCATTTATAAATACTTTATTATAGTTTATTTCCTGTACTAAAAAAATATATATATATTATAGTTTATTTTCTGAAGGATGAGTATCATGTTTAAGTGATCATATGGTAAGTAAATGATAAAACCACTTGTCTCGTGGTTTCGGTATTTGGAGGAGAAGTGGCTCCTGATGAATTAGTTTGTTGTTTGTTGCATTTCTTCGTGCCTTCTTTCTTCTTTTGCAAAACTTTTTGTTGGTTCCATTTAAATGTTAAGACATGACAGGATCGCACCTTAATGTATGCTTGAAGGAGAACTTTATTTTTCTGTTTCGGAAGAAGAAAAGAGTTTTGATTTTAAAGGCTGGACTTATTTGGTAGCAAGTACTTAGAAAGTACTCGCGAAGGGCTCGTTGAGGAAGATTAAAGAGAATCTTGGCCCTACCATCCCTTCTAATCAGAATGTTTCATTCTAGGACCCTAGGTAGACCAGTTCTTACACCCCAAGGGGTGTCCTGTCGGCGAGGGCTTTGGATTCTCAGAGATATCTTAGGCTTTGGGGGGAGCTAAGTCCATATTATTATATTAGGCTCTCTGGGCCAGCTCCAACTTTCTGGTTCATGCCCACGAGTTGCAACATTCTTACTTCTGCCCATATTTACTCCCTCAGACCATTGACAGTTTTTTCGGCATCAGTTCGGCATATCTACAAGGGTTGACACTGCCTATTCCCAGTTCCCACATGGTAGTCTCTTCACATACTGCTAGGAAACTTCCACATAGGGTCATTCTGCATTGACTTCATAGCTTGATCCAAAGCCTGAAGAGGATTTCTCCCTCTACCATTAGAACCAGGTCAAAACACCACCTTTTATACTCAGGGTAGTTGCTTCCAATTACTCATCCTCCAACTTATTCACAACAAAATTGAGCTCTGATTTGAACAACCATACATTGGGATCTTGGCCATCAAAAGTCAACATCTCCAGCCTTCAAATATTTTGTTCTTCAGCTCCCCAATCTACTTTCTCCAACACCTTCTGCCGTGGTTGTCAGTCCAGCTAAATGAGAGCTTTTCCCTTGTCCATCTATCCATACTGGCTACCGATTCTGTCTGGTGAAACATGTCAGTCAACCTTCCTACCATATAGTCCATTGGTTGCTTCATCAACTGGTTCATTTCGTCTTGAATCAATTGTATTCCATTTTCTCAACTACCTGTAGATGATTCTTCATCTTGCTTTGCTACCATTTTGACAACCCAATTGGAAACCCCCCCGTGGGGCAGAAAAAAAAGGTACAAAATGGTGGAATTGTGGCAGTTGAACTTCCCTATATAAATATATGAAGTAGAAAAAGGTTTAAATGAATATTGTTTTCACTTGCTGTGTAGTGAAGTGCCTGCGATGCTATTTTTGCCACGGTTTTGTTATTCTTTCAAGTCTCAACAAGAATATGTTATTTGAAATGCTCTGAAGTACTCAACTCTTTTGTGAATCAAAGGAGTATCATGATAATATCGGGGATCTCGATGGACCGGAGGAGAAGGAACGAACACAAGGGAAGATTCAGAAGTTCATCACAGCTCTTTGATCGGTTTACTTGCCTTCTTTTCTTGGTTTAGCGTGTAGTTTTTAGGACTGATCTCGAATACAAAAAATTTTCTCGGAAGCCATTGTTGGTTTGTAGACAGCACTGTTGTTAACATTCCAAAATTTCTTGCATGTAAAATTAGGTTTGTTGTGCTGCTTTCTTTACCTGAAAAATAGACAAATGACAAATGAAGGCAAATTTAATGTTGGGATGCATGAAAGAAGGGCAGTTGCTCTGTAATTTAAAAAAAAAATTACAGTAAATTTAACATTTTGCCTATAATTGCATATATAACATTTTCTTTGGTTGAGCTAGGATATTTTAATAATTATGGAACTCTATCAATGATATGTTAAATTGAAAAAAAAAAAATTTATCGCTATGTGTTTGAAACTAACTTGATTTCAATATTTTAAAATATTGACCTAGATGAAAATATCGAGGTCTCAATTTTATGGAAATATCAACAAAATGAAAATGTCAATAAAAGTTAGAGAAATTTCGTAAAAAATATTTAAATTAACACATAAACATTTTTCTATTTCTAAATAAATTTAAAATAGTTAATATTAATATTTGGTATATAACTATGTATTAATGACATTTTGTTGATATTTTTTCATATTTTGTTGATTTTATGTAATAGGACGGAAATGTCGATTTACCTCACATGTTGATGTCAAATCCATGGATTACGGATATTTAATATCATGCTTGATTTAGATGGTAAAAAATGTTATGATCCTCTGGTCATTATCTAAATTGACAAAGTAAATAGTCAATTATTGGAAGTTAGAGCCGTGTACTGAAAAAAATATAGGAAGTTAGATACTATATGATTGAAACTACAGTGGTATAATTGTTAAATGGTCCGTTTTTAAACTTTAATGTATTTGAAAATTAACCAACGTAAGTACAACTCAGTCTCATATTTGTGGTATTAAAAAAGGTCTTTGTACTATTTTTTTTATGTACTTCTTTTTGGTCATTGTACTAATCGATAAAACTATTCAATTTTTTTTATTGTTTTTTCATTATCTAAAGGTTGTTAACATACTAATTCTAATTCTAGAATTACACTTATCAACTATGTGACATATATAATTATTACGTCAATTTGATTTTTCACAAAGTTACGTATACAAAGATGAAATTATCGTCTTATCATTCAGCTCATTCTTTTTTCATTATCTTTTTGTTTAATAAACATATCATGTCATCATTTAATTATAAAATTATAAAATTACAATTGCAAAATTTAATGAACTAAAATTATATTTTTTTAGTTCACTAAAAAACATAAATATTAAAATAATACGAATTATACTTGCCAACTTGAACACAGTTTTAAGATACCAAAAATATCGTTAATTTAAATCCTTACGTCACATGTTTTATATTAAAAAAAAAAAAAAAGAAGCAATCTCTTACACATTTAATTCTCCACGCACTTTTTCTTTCTTTTTTTTAAAAAAATTCTCTCACACAATTTAAGAGGTTCTCTTTCTCACCCAATTTAATGCCTCTGTTTCAAAAAATGTCTCTCTCACATACGTTAATTCTCCTCATGCACGCAACCCAATTCAAATCCATCACATGTGAATACCCAATTTAAATATTTTTAAGGACAAAACTTCCCTCTTGAAGATTAGTTCATTTTGAATTCATGTGTGATCCAATAACTGAATTTTTTAATTTTGTATAATTTCTATATTATCCACTTGTCTATATGCTATTGGACCACATAGGAACTTACGAGAAGCTTCCTCCTCTTGAATTTTCAAGAGGTAAGTTTTTTCCTATTTTTTATTGTAAAAGAAAGAAAAAATCCCTCATTCACCTACACTACAATATCTTTCTCTACCAAGGCTTACATCAAACTAAACATTAGAGTGATGCATTATCCTAGATTATTCTTCAACCAATAACGAGTCCTTAAAATTTAGGTCAGCTAATTAATTATTTAGGTAATTTTGTACTTTATATTGAAGTTGTGGGAAATTTTGAAACCTTTAACTTTGAAACGAAGTCGCAGCTAATTAATTATTTAGGTAATTTTGTACTTTATATTGAAGTTGTGGGAAATTTTGAAACCTTTAACTTTGAAACGAAGTCGCTAATATCTTAACTATGGAACTACAACACACGACACCAATATTAATTTTCACCCCTAAATTAAGGGGGGAAAAATAACATGTGAGAAGCACGTGCTAGGAGAGTGGAAAATAATAATTAAAAAAACAGAGAGACAGAGAGGACAATGACAATAAAAAAAGGAAGAGCCAAATTTCATATTTTTTGAGAGAGAAAGTTACGTTGGTTGTTGGTATTGTTAGGGTCAAAACGACATACCTTTATATTCCGTTGATTCCATCATTCCAGCTTAATCCAACGGCTCTTTTTGTCAGAAATTTCCCAACTTTCCCTCTCTACAACTCAAATTTCGAATTCCTCTCTCTCTCTCTCTCTCTCTCTCTCTCTCTCTCTCTATCACATTAAATTAAAAAAAGTTGCAATTTTGAAAGTGCTTCTCGAACAGTGCGCCACCCGTTACCCCTTTTTTCTTTTATCTCTTTGTTTCCTCTACTCTCTCACTTTCAAATCTCAAACCAACCAGTCTCTCTCTCTCTCTTCCGCCATAGATCTCTAATGGGTGCTTGTCTGAGCAAGAAGAAGAAGACTCCAACTTCAACTTCAGCTTCTTCCACCCCAGATCCCAACTCCTCCAATGGCTGCAACCCCATTTCCCATCCACCCATCTCAGACCTCAAACTCAGCAACAACAACATAACAGAGCAAGAAAATGGCGAGAGGAAAGAGGAGAGAAACGATTACCCGGTGAAGAAGGAGGTGTTTGTGATCAAGCACAGGAAGAGCCATGACGGGCGTGACAGAAATGGGCCAATTCCTCCACCTGAGGAGGAAAATTCAGGCGTTTCCTCTTCTTCCTGTGAAATTTTGGAATCTGGGTCAGTGGGTGAAAGTTTGAAAGTGGGTTTAGTGAGAACTTCGAGCTGTACCAAAGAGGAGGTGGATGCCATTCTGATTCAGTGTGGGAGATTGAGTCGGAGTTCGTCTGCCAAGGCCAATGGGAGGAAGTATTCTGGCTCCAAGAGGAGCTATGATTTTGACCACTGTGACAGAGATGGTGTTGATTCTGCCAATTTTGGTGATGAAGATGGGAAGAATGCTGATTCTGTTGATGTCGATGACGAGGGGACTCCGGCGGAGAAACGCCACCACCAGAGGCAGCGCCACCGCCAGTCTTCGAGGCACTCTTCTGCTCAAGGGAGGAGGAGGACGCCAAGTAGGGAGAGGGATCAGAACCAACGGTCTAGCAGCAGGGAGAGGCGTGTCAGCCGGTCGCCTGGACGACGGTCGGCGGAAACCTCTGCATCTAATGCTTCGAATAATGCTTCCAATGGCAATACGAGTAACGGCAGTGGCAGTCTCAGCCGACCGGCGAAGATGGTTTCAGTTCCTGCTACAGTCTGTCACATGGAGATGGACAAGAACAACATTGTCAATGGTGGTTGTGGTGGTACCAATGATTCAGTGACTGTGGCTACCGTCAAGAGGATATCGGTTAAAAGAAACGTCGGCGAGGCGACGGCAATTGCGGGGACGAGGGTTGCTTCATCGCCTCGTTCACAGTCTCCTGCAAGAACCAACGGAAATATTAAAGTCTTGGACGAAAATCAGCAGCAGCAGCCATCTCTGAGCCGCAGCTCATCAAGAAAAGCAGAGCAATCTCCTTACAGAAGAAACCCATTGAGTGAGATTGACCCCAACTCACAGCCACAGAACAAGATTCACAACAGAAGCAAAAGGGAAACAGAAGAAGTGATTGCTAAAGACTCCATTAACGCTCTAAACCAGGTACATTTGGAAAAATCTACACACCCTTTTAACTTTTATGACTTTAAGAATCTAAATCTCCAGAAAACAACAGGTCTTTTAATACTGATAATTACCTCACAATCTTTTAACAGAAGCCAAAAACTGATTCCAAAAGTTGTCACAAAGCAACAGTTTCTCAAGTGAATAGCAGCAAAACCGCCACCGGGGGCACCACCACCAGAGGTGTTGTGAATATTATCAGCTCAACAATGCAGCAAGAGAAGTCACCAATCAGCTGCACAACACCATTGTCAAACACAGAGGTAGTAGTGGTTGAGCACCAGAAACCTCAGGGATTGGCAAGGAGCAGATCAGCAAGGCAATCTAGAGAACTGGATATTAATCCAGAAGCTTTATTGAATCAGAGTCAAACACCATCTTACACCAAGATGTTGCTTCAAGACATTCAGAATTTCCATCAAAAGAGTACCAACCCTGTCTCTCTTCCAGCTTGTGTAACCAAGGCCTGTTCCATAGTTGAAGCAGTTGCTGATCTCAATTCCACTACAAGTTCAAACTTCTCTGGTGCTTTCTCTGAGGATAGAAGCAATCCACCAACATACCAATCTAGCAGAAATGACTACAATGTTCCTCACAGTGGCAATCTGGCAGGGAAGGGCGTGGCAGAAATCAGAGACCCTTTTGTTGAATCAGAAGTTGCCATGGATGACGACATTATGGAACCGAGCTTTCACAAGTACGTGACGGTGAGAAGGGGGGGTGGCCCTGTGGTTGCCGGAGGTGGAGACACAGATGATCAAGAATCCTCCGGTAGCAACAGTTTTGTGGGCAGTGTTCAACAGCACCATTGGGGCATTTCAACTGCTTCATGGGAACCCAACTCAGCTGATTCAACTGACTCCTGGACGTCAAGACGGAACATCAGAGAGGAAGGCCATCCACATCCTGGCTCTGGGACCAGTTTTCAATCAAAATCAGGGATCCACGACGTAGACGAGACCAGACGGAGAACGACCGAGAGAAGGAGAGACTCCGATTCCCAAAGAAGCGGGATTGGCCGTGGGAGACTTGGAGTTGCCAGTAAAGCTCTTCATACAATTCCTGTTGCAGCCGCCACTGGCTCCACCTGATTAGATTTGTATAGATCTCTCTGTTTCGTTTTGTTGTCCTTTTTCATTCTTCTCTTTGTGCTGTGGAAAACAGAATTTCTCCTTCTGATGGTATTCAGTTGCAAACTTGCAACAATTTCTCCCCTTCTATAATCTTCCCCTCAGTATTAGCAGTGCAAATTATTTAAGCAAACTGAATTGGATATCAACGATCTCCTCCTACTAGATTCTTTTCAATAACCATAAATGAACGTATACATATCAAAGTTTGAAAAAATATGATTACAAATGTAATCGTAGAAAAGCTATAATTACATAATTTGAATACATTTTAATACACTAATTACAAATGCTACAAATGGGGTCTTTGACTGATACAGTTCAAAACTCAATAGAACGCTTTGTGGGGCAGTTCACAATTTCATTTCTCCAAAAGGCCATTGTCATGTATCATCGGTTCAGGTGTGTTTCTCCACAAATCAAATCTGCACCATGTACTATCATTTGCTGCACAATAAGGGTATTGTATCCAGCCTATCATTTTCAAGAAAATTCTTCAAGATCTAGTGCGTAAATTGGCATTTCATGCCTTTGTGTTGAATGTTGAAAGCATGACCAGATCTTTTGCTCTCATTCCACACTACTGCCGTAGTTGACCACGTATATAGCGACCACGGTAACAACAGCTCCAACCAGTTGAATAGGTGAGAATGTCTCTCCCAAATATAGAAACCTGAGTTTGTGGAATGGAGCAATAGAATAAAATTTACCAGATTGCGCATTTAATGTTGTAGCATCTAATGGTCATATTCTGCTAAATAGTAGATATTTCACTTATTGTGTTTGTTTTTGTTGAAAAATAATGAGATCCTTACCCAAAAACTGAAGCAAACATTGGAGTGAGAAAGGTGAGAGAGCTGAGCTTTGTCAAACTACCTATAATTAGAAAACCATCCACAAGGGAGAATCAGCACAAAATAGAGATCATAGTCAAGGAACCATGAAGGACATGTAAAATTTAATCAGATGCACACAGCATATCAAAAAACCAGTGAACCTTAAAACGAAATGGATTTTGGAATGCTTATTAATCCAGCTCGGTGAAACCATAAATCAAATGACGATGCAGCAATTCCCCTCATTTACTAAGAATATTTTGTGTGCTTTTTTTAAATACTTTTTTCTTTACTTTCTAAAATAATTAAGAAGACCTAGAAATTACAATCTTGAAGAAGAATAAGAAGCAGCAATTTCCCTCATTTTTGTGTGGTTTTTAAATTTTTTTTTTTTTTTGTATTTTTAAAAAGAATTAAGAAGAGCACCCATATATCTTCAAAGAATCTCTTCAAAAAGTCATCGTTTCTTTAATTTTTCATGGTATCATCAAATCATTAATAAATAATAATACTATATTTTTCAATATATAAACTTATGTAATTTTTTCTATTGTTCCCTTCACCCACCCACACAAAACTCTTTTTTTGGTGCATCATATTTAAGTTCAAAACGGCTACTTAACTTATGTGCCTTCATTGATTAAGTCACATGTAACGTTTAAAATATGCAACAAGATAAGACAAGTTTAACTTCAAAGCAAAACACCGTACAAACTAGAGAATGTTAAGGGGAAAAAGGATGAAACCTTTTGTTGCACTATAGAAGAATGAACCGTAGCTAATAGCACTTCCAAAAATTGATGCATAAAGGAGTGCCAGTATATCATTTGTTGTAAAATCCTTCAGACTCCCACTGATGGCAGGATCATGATTAAGGATACAGATCGCCAAAAGCGGGAGACCACCAATCACCATGTGCTGCAACAAAAAAATATACATTTATTTTAGTTTCATGCTTTATTTTCTTCAATAGACTTAAGCCTCGTATAAGGCATCCATCAAGCAATTCATAACTTCCAACCAGAAATACCATAAAAGTTTAATTGCGTGCATGCTACACCATAACACTTAGAACTAGACATTAGATATGGTACAATCAGAGACCGACCATGTAATAATCGAACTCATTACTTACAACTCTGTACTGATCTTCAAAATCATTACATAATTGGTTAATTGAAGAGGGCAGGAAATTTCCCGTGATAACCATCGTGCTAAAGGTAGATTGAAAACGAATTTTCTTTCAATCGTGTGATCATACACATTTGAATAAGGAAGACAAAAAGTCATCACTAAACTAATCTGTTTAACAAAATGCATAAGCAAGAACACTGATGTGACTTTATAAGAGATCACTTGAATGGTTGATCCTACCCATCCAGTTGCCATAATAGGATCAGAGTACTTGGAAACCCAGCGGACCATGACAGTACCCACGGCCATGCTCTGTGCAGCAAGAAACATCCACCACTCTCCACTTCCCCATAACGAAAAGGTACTTGCATCTAAAGCAAGTGAAGGAACCTGTCAAACCGTGTGCCATGTCAAACATAAGCTATGTTTTGATAAGTGCAGATAGATTAGTCTCATGAATGTCACGTCTTTCCAAAGGATAATATTCTTTAATAATCGTACCAACAAAATGATGAAAATAATATAAAGACATTACACACACACACAAGACAATTATTCTATTGTGGAAGAGAAAGAAAAAAGTGTTTTATTTAAAAGAGGCCAAGAAGCTAAGCTGAACATTTATAAGATAGTGCAATTACAGTTAACAAAAAGAGTATGAATGGTGAAATTTAAAAATCAAGATTTGATCAGATTGTAGCATCGAAGATGCTAAAGTGTGTTTAACAGTTCTTGAAATTCAGTATAAATATGATATTCAGAATCTCTCTGCATTTTGAGAGAGGAGAGTACTATAAGGCTCGAACTCTCAACCTCAAGATAACTCTAACTCTAAACCATGAGAGTACTATAAAATTATGGTTTTCATTTCTACAAGAAACTGGGTTTCATCAGACCAAAGCTCCCCAAACTCCCCACCAATTACATAAATCAAGCTAAGATTACACTCTGTTAGTCTCATGAGTTGTGCACATCTCCATAACTGTTCTGTTTTTTAGTACATCCGTAAGCAGTAACAAAAGAGCCCCCAACTATACCAACAAGGGGAAAAGGAAGTACCTCAAGAAGCAAAAGTCCTAAAACACCAAGTAAAAGTCCAGCGGCTCCAATCAAACTGATGGATTCACCAAATAATAAGGCTGCAAGCACCGCTACGGTTAATGGTTGAGAATCAATTATTACCTGCAAATTAAGGTGTAGGAACAGAAAACGTGAATGCTATATGTAATTTTTTTTAATATAAAATTGACATTGGAAAAATGAAAATAAAACATAGAACACTGAACATCCCCACCAAATGGCACAAATAAAAAAGACAAAACATAATTGCAAAAGTTTTTATCAAGAGAACTCCAAGTAGAGGTTATAAAATGATATCCTCCTCCTCGTCACTTTAATGCTCGAGAAACTCTTCAAGAAATTTCCTTTGAGAGGAGGTTAGGGGTCCCATCCCATTAAATGGAAGGTTGTGTTTAAATTGTGTGAGGCAGGAGGGCTAAAGGTAGGAAATCTGAGAATAAGAAATAACACTCTCCTTTCAGAGTCATTGTGGTGTTTTCCCTTGAAACTGATGCTCTATGGTATAAGATTGTGACTAGCAAGTATGGTCTCCTCGCCGTTGGCACTGGCACCTATAGAAATCTGTGGAAAGCAATCTCTATATAAGGAATCTTTCGGTGAATCCATTTAACCCTAGTGCTTTTATTGTACCCAAATTGTCATTGCATCAAATTTTCTTCAAAAGGGTCACCTCTCCGCCAAAATTTGTTGCCAATCCACAGCATCAGGTAAGAACCAACTCCTCTAATCTAGAGTCTAGAGTGTAAATTCGGGAAAGACTGATCATTTCTTCCTTTCATCTCAACATTCAACCGTCATCCAATATCAATTCACTAATAAAAGATTTATTGTCTCTTTCTATCGAAATAAGTGGAAAAGAGCTGAATTTCATCCTTCCTCTCGTTAGTAATCAAGCAAGCAAACGAAATAAAAAATAAAGAGTCCAACGAAATAACTTTATTGAGTTCAGTTTGTGTTCTTGATTTTTGTAAGAAAACAGGTCCATATCAGACTTTTTCCTTTTTATTTTTTGTCCACCAGCGCTTTCAACAAATACTAAATTAATTACCAATTTGCAATGAAGTAGAAAGATATAGATGTAACGAGGCATAAGATGCAAAAATGGAACATACACTGCCCAAGCCTGCGGATGTCCTCTGCAAGCCTTGAGCAAGAAAGCCCTGAAATGATGTAGCGTCGACTAGAGCAAAGAGAGCGATGGAAATCCAAGCAGAAAAACCAGAGGGAAAGGGGCGACCGCGGAAAGCAGCAAAGGCAATCAAAAGGAAACCGGCAGGTATAAGACGAAAGGCGGAAACAAAGAAAGGACCAGACCTCGGAAGCACCTCCTTCATGGCCACCATAGCCGTACCCCAGAAGAAAAATGGCGACACCAACACCGCGAACTCCCAGGCTTTCCCCAAGACTGCCAAAGAGCCATCACCATCGACATCGGCAATCGAAGATCGAGGATCTTCGTCGGCCGGGGAAACAACGCACTCCACATCCTGGGCAGTCCCCACGCAATCAACGGACTCCGACAAATCCAATTCAGTATCTGCCCCACTTCTGGTGCAATTCACCACGGGAATTGGTACATAATCGGCACGGAACCAGTCATTGTGGCCGTACCTTCCGGTGCTGCTGAAGTGAAACCCTACTCGCCGGTGAACGATTGGAGCAGGGGAGGAATTGGGCGATGCAAGAAGAAGTTGTCTGCTGAAACTGAAATGAAGAAGAGGGCGGGAGTTGGATGGAGTTGGTAAAGAGGAAGAGGCGGAGGGCCAAAACCCCGCCATTTTTGTTCTCTCTGCTACAGTTACTCGCTGTGGTTGAAGAAGGAATGCATTTGGCGGCGAGGACACCGCCGTAGCCAACGCCATTATTCTTTGTATGTTATCGTCTTCTCACCAAACAATGGCTCGATTTCGGACACAACTGCCAAAATCTTACCATTTCCATACTTCCATACTCTCTGGATAATTAAGGACCCGTTTGTCCTGATAACATTCCTTTTTGGTTTTTTATTTTTTTGTTTTTTGTTTTTAGTTATTAGAAAATAAAAACCGAATAGGTTGGATGATTTTAAAAAACATAAAATCAAACATGTTTAACAATTTTTAATTTTCTGTTTTAAAATTTTAAAAATTAAAAATATGTATTAGAAGAAAAAAATTATATATAAAGTAGAGATGATAATAGTGGGGTGGGAGTGAGGATGTACTCTCTTATTCTCGTGCTTCTAAAAATGTTTAGTCTACCATCTCCACCTCTTTCTTCAATTTTGGAATCGAGATCTAGGTTAAATAATTCTTATTTGGGGAGAAATATTCGTGGGAAAAATTATCGCTTTTAATTATTTTAGAAATAAAAAATATATAATAAATATACATTAATTTTTTTAACAATTATTTACTAGTATAAATAATTCGTTTAAAAAATATTTAATATTTTATTCACAACTTAGTAAATATGTTAATAAAATATATATTAATTATTTAGAAAATGGATCCAGATGGGGTTGTAATATTCATTTCCTATTTTTGGAATGAGACCCACCCTGCGATAATTTTTGTCATTCTTAAATGAGGAGACATGAAAATATAAGTTTAGTGGGATGGAAATAAACGTTTTAAAGATAAATTTAAGAGAGATAAACAAAATATTTTTAAAAAATGTACTAAAAGAAAAGTTAAAGATGAAAAGAAAATTGTAGAGAAAAAAAGTAAAGTTGGGAGAAAAAAGTAGGGGTGTTCAAAAACCCGACAACCCGGTGAACCCGACGAACCCAACCAACCCATAAGGGTTGGGTTGGGTTGAAAAATTCTCAACCCGACCGGGTTGGGTCGGGTCTCGGGTTAAGCCTTAAAATTTTCGGGTTGACCCGACCCAACCCGATAATACTTTATTTTTATTTTTTTATTATATATGTAATATATAAATTATATATATATATATATATATTAAACCTAACCAAGACCCTAACCTCCCCCCCTCCCCCTCTCTCTTCTCCCCCCTCCTTCCGCCNACTAACTTACCGAATGATTCCAACCAAGAGTAAGGTTAGAAGATGAATCACTCTTAGATCGGACTTAGAATCTACGATGGTCACTCCTAGATCCTAAGACGACTCACTCCAGAATTAGCTTGATCGAGACTAATCCAATGAATCAGTTTAACATCAAACCTAAAGCAATATTTGAAAGAAGCAACACCAAAAGTGTTAAGGAACAAAAGTTCTTGAATTTCAATATGTTTTAATCTTAAGTTACCCATAACAAGAGCATTACAAGCCTTTAAATAGGCCAAATGGTCGTTCAACATAAGAACACCAAAAGTTTTTCAAAATACTACTTAATGCAAATTGTAGAAAATAAGACATGCAAATTAAAACTTGATTGCACATTATTCTAGACACTTAAATGCGGATCAGAAAACGTAGTCATGCTTCAAATGGTCTTATCTATGTGCTGTAGGAGGCGCTTCACATTTGGTTATGGTTTGACAACTTTTGACTTCACAAACTCCAAAGAGGTGCAATCTGCAAAGGCACCTGTTCACGAATCTGCACACTTTTTTTGTCCTTTGTGCCATCTCTCAAAATAGACAACTTTTCCCGTGCCATCTTTGCTCCATTCTCTTCTTGACTCATTGAAGTAACATTATGAATAAATTCGGGCTCAAAACTCTTTGTTGGTTCTTGTGCATTAACAAGCTTTTGAAGGTGCAGTGTGAAAGCCTCTTGAATCTTCCTTGCCTTTCTTGTAATAATTGCTCCTTTGATATATGTAATTGGTCACAAATGGATTCGTATCAGGGTTGGGTTGGGTTGGGTTGACCTTCTTGTTCGGTTCCATCGGTTCTCTATTCTACCCAACCCGAAAATTCGGGTTGGTCCAAAAAACTCCCCTAAATCGACCCAACCCAACCCGTGAACACCCCTAGAAAAAGGTATGTTAAAGAAAGAAAAAAAAATTATATTATATTGAGAAAAAAAATTAGAGATAAAAACAAGATTCGAAATATGTTTTTTTAGAGAAAATAAATTAATTAAAAGAGAAATAAAAGATATAGTAAACGAAAATAGAACGAGAAAATAAGATATAATTTTTAGAGGAAAAATAGATTAGGAAGAGAAATAAAAGTTACAAAAGAAAATTGTAGAGAGAAAATTTTTTGAGAAAATTTTTAATTTTTAGAGAGATAAATGAAAACGGTGTCTTAAAACAAAAGAAAAAGGAAAAAAAACATATAAAGATGAAAATTTTGGAGAGAGAAAAATAATAATAAATATTTAGAATATGAAAATTTTAGTGGGAGAAATTTAAGAAGAAAAAAGACCTAGAAAGAAATTTGTCAGAGATAAATATATCAAGGAAAAAAAATTGAATATTAGAAGAAAAAATGAGATTTTGAAAAGCATATTTTTGTTTTTTTAAAACAGATCATAAAATGGGTTATCAAAAAACACTATTTTTAAAAAATCTAAAAACTAAAAACTAAAAATAAAAAATCAAATAGTTATCAAACGGGTCATAAATTATTAATTTAGCGTATAGTATTTTTTCCCTTTGACCTCACGTTATTTTTTTAATACAACGATCCTGGGACAGAGATTGAACCTTCAAATTCTAGAGCATGAGAAAAATGTCTTAACTGCTCAACTAACCTCATGTTAGTTAATGCTTGCTTTTTTAGATACTCAAAATATATATACACGAAAAAAATACATACATACATAACATATATATATATATATATATATAATTATTATTTTGACGTTTAAATTTTTAAAATATTTATTCGTTGTAAGTATTGGTGACTGTCTCAGTTCAGACACGTCAAAGCGATAAGGTAAGGCCAACATGTCTAAAAGTTGTGCTCAGTTCGAATTTGACCAATGAAAACTATGACCAGCAAGAAATCTGTTGACAAGTAGTGGAATATCAATTCTCTGTCAATAAAGAATCTTTGGTAGGATATCAACTGAATGATAGGTACAGGTATCGTCAATGCAATGCAGGGCACCACTTTCCAATGCTCCTATTATGAAAGACAGAGTTCCACCTTCTTGAAGGTATGAAATCTCTTGCATTTGCATAAGCTCAACTTGATATTAACTCGAATTAGTAAAGTACTAACTTAAGCTTTAGAGTATATGTGGCCAAACACAACACTATTATGTTTACAAGTTTCCAGTTAAGCCAATGTCAAAGTCAACATTGGATCACCCGTTGACGTGCCACACATCAACATTATTTTTATTGAATTTTCAAATATTTATCTTAGTGGTTTGAACTTTTGAAAAATATTAACTACTTTGGTGATTGCTATATATTTTGTCACTGAATATCTTTTCGCTCAATCAATTTTTATGGCTTTAATAAGTACTCATCTTAGCCATGTTAATACACATATTTAAAATCATGTTATCTATTTGCATAATAATTAATGAAAAATAACAATGAGAACTAAAATGGTTGTTCTTTAAAAAAAAAGACTCAACTACAAAAAAACATTTTAAAAATTTAGGCACCATTATAATATAGAATAAACTTAAAAATTTCACAATTAGATATATTAAAAGTCTATGAACCAAAATAGAAGGATTCTTAAAAGTTGAAGAATTGAAATAGAGTTAAATTCTAATAAATATATATCAAAACTTTAACACCACATTATTTAAACCATTTTTTTAGTATGCAATAAATTGGAATATGCGGTGATTTGAACCTTTAATTTTTAAACAAGGCGAAGTAGATGTTGGAACTGTTGATACTCATGTTGGTATGACTCGTTTCAATATTTTGCATTACCAAAAGAAAAGTTTGTTTAAAAAAAATTACACTTAAATTCTATTCTTTTATTCCACATTTTAATCCATGAGATTTAAGAAATAATTCTAAATGATTTACAAAAGTTATTGTATCCTTGATGATGCTCACCCATGATATGACTTTTACATTTTTTTCTCATCTCTCTTTACTTTCTCTTTTTTATTTCTTTCCTCCTCTTGAACTATTTTTCTTGTTTCTATTTTCTTTGTACCAGTTGGTGGAATATGATAAATTTAATCGACCCAACAAGTGGTTATCACTATTAATTGGAGAGACTTTAACGAATACACATATCTGTTTCATCATTTTCTATTGCTTGGCTTTCTTTTGGACTTATTCCAAAGGAAATAAGACTTCTTTGTTCTTAATTATCTTACTTGATTCAAGTTTGAGAAACACCTCCCAAAACTTTCAAAGAAATGATCTCCATTTATATATATTTTGGCCAAATGCTACATTTAAAACCTCCGACAAAAATATCGAAACCTCAATTTCATAGATTTGTCAATGAAATATCAATAAAATATTGATGTCGATTTTCATAAAAGTTATGGAATTAAAAATGATTAATATTAATATTATATCAATATTAATGATATTTTGTTAATACTTTTCATATTTTTTTACAATACTACGTCGATTTACCCTGATGTTGCTATCGATTTCATGGACACGTAGAAGATCTCAATGAAAATGTCGACATATGGATAAAAATTTAATACCCGATTACAACACAATTTGGCAAGTGAACATTGAGAAAATAAAGTAGAAGAGTAACATGATAATAATTCAATACTCATTAACCCACAAAAGTAGAGAAAATAGTGCGGAAAATCGTATCAAGGGTTGTTGTTTGGAGGGTTGTAACCACCCTTCCATGGGAAATCATAACTTGCTGCCTTTGCTCTCAACACAGCCTTCCCAACACTTCTATACTCCATACCCAGTTTACCTTGTAAACATCACCAAAAGTCAAAATCAAAGTTAATAAATTAATAAAGAAATACAAATTTTATGATATTAAATATATGTCAAACACGTCGATACTTTTTATCTGATCTACGTTAAAAAAACATGGTTTTGTACCACAGACTTAAAAAAAAAAAAAAGAAAGAAAAGCATTTAGATGAACTTACGAATGCGAGGGCGTTTGTGAATGGAAGGAGTACTCGCAGAAACCCTAGAGGCGATGAGAAGCAATGCGAAGAAGAAGAGCTTCAAGACGAATGAAATCCTGAGAGAAGCCATTGTTGTGAGCTCGGAGGTCGCCGATAAGGCCGAATTTATAGCCAATTTCTGAGTTGCAGACTGCAGTGGACGAAGAAGAAGAAGACCGCTGGTCGTCGCTACACTCTCTTTCCTTTTGTCCATTTGGGGATTCGGATTTTACAGTCAAATAAATCTGCAGACGGAGTTGGTAGTGACTTGGATTTTTATGGCTGTCTCCCACTCTCTTGATTTTCGATCCTTCTTTTTTTTTCTTTTTTAATTTAATAATTACATAGATGGAGATTGAATGTAATAGGCAGAGTTGAAAGTTTAAACTAGCATTTCATCAAATTTTTTTTAGGAGCGTGAGGTGCGAGATTCGAATTCATAACATCTAGGTCAGAGTTATGGACTAATTATTGTTGAGCTGAACTAACCTTTATTTGTCTCTTTTTAGTACAACAATTTGAAGATATAAGAAATCCAATCTTCAACCTGGAGATAAGGAATACAGCTCAATTACAATTGAGTTGTTGTTTTGATAGACCTCTGTCATTGTCAATTGGACGTTAATATTGAAAAAAAATCATTAATAGTTGTATCATTTTTAATTGTTGGAATTGAAGTTCTTAGATAAATCACTGAGAATATGTTATATAATTTTTTATTGTGATACTTGTAGGTAAAGTTATTTTGTTGACAATATATATGTATTTTTCTTTTTAATATTTTGTTGACAATTAGGATAATTTCATTATAATATTTGACCACTAATAGGAAAATGAAAAAACAAGATTTCTTTTAAATGATGAGTAGTAAATTTTTTAATAATAATTAGGACTTTAAAATAGTAGGAAGAGAGAAGCCAACTTGATCAAATATACTTCAGCATTAATTGACATCTACTTGAGAAGTATCAAATATTGTACGAAAAAACTTGAAGATATTTTAATGAGATATATGAATTTTAATAAAATAATAACAATAATAATAATAAAAGTCAAACAGTTGTTTACTTATTATTAAACCAAGTAAGGTTAAGGAGTAATTAAGTTTTTTCCATTAAGTAAAATTGTTGTTGAGGACCAATCCACTACTTCTACTTCTACAAGTGACTCGTTCATGCGGGGCCCATTGACTTGGCGATCTCTTTGAGCACGAACTTCTGGATCTTTCCGGTCGACGTCTTCGGCAGCTCCGCCKTGAAAACCACCGTCTTCGGCACCATGAACCGCGGCAGCTTCCCTCTGCAATACTCCATTATCTCCTCCTCCGTCGGCTTCCGAGTCAGTCCTTCTCTCAAGCTCACGAATGCGCACGGCGTCTCCCCCCAAAACTCGTCCGGTCGTGCCACCACCGCCGCCTCGTTCACCGCCGGATTCGTGTAAAGTACAGATTCTA
>NW_019104505.1:1743133-1761861 GCF_001995035.1 Momordica charantia
AATGCTAAGGTTCCCCCATCTCCCGCCATAAATTTTATTCTTCTGTGCCGAACTTTAATTATGGTGTGGAAATGATTATGATGATTATAGGAGGGGAAAAGAAGTGCTTGAATTCAGAGCTATGGCATGCATGCGCGGGGCCCCTTGTGTCTCTCCCAACTGCTGGGACTCGGGTTGTCTACTTCCCTCAGGGTCATAGCGAACAGGTTCCATGGTTTATTATTATTATTATTTTTACATTTTTGCGGCCAGATTTTTCTTTTCTATATTTCTTTTTTTGTTTGTATGGAAAGAAGTTGAGGAACTGCATATTTGAATTAGTTATCATTGCATAAATTTGCAAAATTGAAAGGATTTTTCTGTTGAATATTTGGCCTGTAGGTTGCTGCCACGACGAACAAAGAAGTTGATGGGCATATACCCAATTACCCGAATCTACCTCCCCAGTTGATATGTCAGCTGCACAATGTAACGATGCATGTGGGTTCTCTATATTTCATGTAATTTGAGTGTATTTAGTATTCCTTCCATGAATCAACGGTTTTTTTATGTGTAAATATTCCATTAATCTCTCCTTAACTACAAATGAGGAAATTACATTAACATATCAAGGGAAAATCTTAGGCAGGATTTGTATGTGTGATATTTCAGGCAGATGTGGAAACAGATGAAGTGTATGCACAAATGACACTACAGCCGTTGACTGCAGTATATATCTTTTCAACTCTGTTTCTCTTTCAGTTCTTCTCGCCACATTTGTCGATCCTTTAGCTGTAATTATTTTATACACACAGCAAGAGCAAAAGGATACGTTTCTACCCATGGAGTTGGGGATTCCGAGTAGACAGCCAACAAATTACTTTTGCAAAACGTTGACAGCAAGTGATACAAGTACCCATGGAGGGTTCTCTGTACCGCGTCGTGCTGCAGAGAAAGTTTTTCCTCCACTGGTACATACATTTTGTTTATTCTGTTATATGATTGTGTTGGGTCTGATGGATCATTCTGCCATCTTTCTTTGGTATGGCCTTGCAGGATTTTACGCAACAGCCACCAGCACAAGAGCTAATTGCGAGGGATCTTCATGATGTTGAATGGAAGTTTAGGCATATTTTTCGAGGTAGGTGCTGGTATATTCTGTCCCTTTGTGGAAATAAGTGTCAAAGTTTTCTTTGTTTATGGTTTCTAATTTATTTTCAATATTTTTATTGATCCCTAGCTCAACCAATTATTTGTAGTGTTGGCTAAGCACTCGATCTGGCAGTTGAAATAATTCTTAGTTGGAATTTAGAGACCTTCCTCTATTGTTTGTCACGAGAATTCTTGTTTAGGCCTTTAGGGGAACTTTCGATGTGGTTAGATGGTGTTAGATATAAAGGATTAAATTTACCCTAACCAATCAGCTTAAGCTTTAGGTGATTAGTGATTTAGTCATGTTTAAAATAGTATGGAGCAGGAGGTCGAGGATTGGCTACAATTTGCTTAACCGGATTGTGCGCCCGCCCCCCCACACACCTCCTCAACACTCACAATACACAACCGGCCCCTACACCCTACCCCTATCTATGGCAAGGTAAATGCCCCAAGAAAGTCAAATTTTTCTGCTGGGAACTTAGCCATGGAGCTCTAAACACTCATTACAGAATTCAGAGGAAACACCCATACATTTATCTTTCTCCACATTGCTGTCTCTTCTGTTTTGGAGTATCGGAGACACAAAGCCATTTATTTTTTCTGTGCCCTTCTGCCACTTGCTTTTGGAACTATATCCTCTCAGCCTTTGGATGGACTACAACCTTACATTATCAACCACATATTCTTCTGGACAGCATTCTGGTGGACCACCCTTTCAGAAATGGCAAAGCTATCCTATGGGTTCAAATCGTTCGCGCCTTCCTTTGGTCTATTTGGTTAGAAAGGAATCGAAGGGTGTTCAAGGACAAAACCCTCTCTTTTGAAATTTTTTGTGATAGAGTTATTGTTTTAGCTTTGGGTTGGTGGAAATGTTTCTACCCCTTCAACAATTACTCTCTAAATGAACTTATTACAACTTGGAGAGCTCTCTTGTAATTGCCTTTTCAGGGCCTTTTGTATATTTCATACCATTAATGAAATATTGTTTCATATTAAAAAAAAAAAGTATGGAGCAGGAGGTCCTGTGTTCGAACTTCTAAATTGTCATTTCCTCCCCATTTAATATCGATTTTCACTTGTTGGGTTTGTGCAAATTTCCAAGCCTACAAGTGATGGAGTATTATATATCCTATACATGATTAAATTTACCCTAACTCATTAGGTTAAGTTTTTGGATTCATCGGTGATTTAATCATGTTTAAAAGATGGGTTGTTGAAATTCAAAAGGGCAGAATAAAAAGAATACATTAACTTGTTCAACAAGTGGATAGTGGGAAGCCTTTTGGAAATTCTTCTCTCAAATGGACTCTTCACATGGATAGACTGAAGCCCTTTTCACTTTTTGGCTCTTATGACTTCTCTTGAACTAGTTGTGGCGGTTCGCTTTAGAACCTTAGGCTCAGTGGTATAAGGTAATAAGGATTAAGGTATAAGTAAGTATTAAGATTCTAGTCCACCTTCTAAAGGTCCTTTAGGAATTTGTGGAAAGTGGTCTCCCTCTTTATCCCATTTTACTTTCTAGCCCTCTCTAAAAACTCTATGGTATCCACCATCTTTTGTTCACAGGTTTCACCTGTTTCTTTGATTCCAAATTTTGTGAAGCCATCCTTGATTGAGAGATCGAGGAGTTGTCTTCCCTATTCCATTTGCTTCAATTAGTGGATGTTTCCAATGGATGTAGAGACTAAGAGTCCAATACTTGTGGTTCCTTGAGTCGTTAGGATCTTTTTTGTTAGTCATTTCTTGCCCCCACCTTGGCACGTTCTTTCTCCTCATCCTTGTGGAAACTCAGCATCTCAAAGAAAATTTGATTCTTTGTTTGGTTGGCTGCCTTGGAAAATGATAATACCTAAAATGTTTTGCTGAAAGCCTCCTCTTGTGCATTAGGCTTAAACTGTTGTGTTCTTTGTTTTCCCACTAGATTACGAAGCTCATGAAAATTTTTGAACAAGCTTTTGGTCTTTCAATCAATGTCCAAAAGTCTATTGTTGTCGTATATATAGTTAAAAAAAGAAGTGGAATGACTGAGTATCACCTTTGGTTTCAAAAATGATTTTCTACCTTTCACATACCTTGGTTTGCCTTTAGGTAGAAAACTTAACTCGCCTTTTGGGACATGGTTATCGTTAGAATTGATGTTGACTCAGCAGATTTTTCTGCTTGTTTGTAATGTTCAAGTTCAAGAAAACGTGACTGAACCATAACAACTTCCTTAAAGATTTTAAAGTTTGGTGGAAGAACCTAGAGGTTCATGGGAACCTGGTTATGCTTTGTTCAAAAGCTCAGGCTTAGCATAAGGTTGAAGGGTCTCTCTCTCTCTTTGGTTTTGTTTTGCTAATGAGATTGAACAAGTCTTGGCCTTTCCTGGAGAGGACACCCTTATCGAGGATACTTTGCTCTAGGGGTGCACAACAAAATCGAAGAAACCAAACTGATTTTTCGGTTTATGGTTTGGTTTGGTTCATTGTATTTTTAGAATCAAAATATTCGGTTTGGTTTTCATTTGGGGTTAAAAAACCGAACACCGAACTGAATATATGTATTTATATTATTGTTTTGTTAATGTTACTTTTGAAGCTTGCCTTTCAGTTAGCTTTACCAGGCCTCAAGGCCCAATCCTCGATTATCCCCCAAATCTCACTTACCACGCATTCATCATGTCCTTGGCATGATTGACATTTTTATCTTCCTTTTTTCTTCCCTCCTTTTATTCAATCCCTTCTTTCTTAATTGTTAAGTTGTTTTGTTAGGGTTTTATTTTTCCATCTTTCTTCTCCAAGTTCCACCCACATTCTTACCCACTCGCCAACACTGTCAACTATCACCACGCTGCTGCTTTCGCCTCTTCCTCTACCTAGTCACAACCTCTCACAATCCGTCTTCTACGCCAACCTTTCTGACTTAGGTAAGAGAATTATTCGGTGATGTTAAATTGTTTGTTGCCTTTAACATTGGCATTGTATATTTGGGTAATCATAAAAACGGACCAAAGACAAGTAGATGTAATCGGCATGCTCGACTTCCTAACCGTCAAACTGTTGGTTTGTGGTTCAGTTCGATGCAGTTCTTTTTGCCTTTTAAAATAATTTAGTTCGGCTTCAGTTTGACCCTAAAATCGAGCCGAACCATACTGTGAACACCCCTACTTTGCTGCGAAAGGAAAGTAGATAGAGGCCTAAATGTAAAGTTAGATGGATCATCGTGGAGGCAAAAATGCTAGATGAATCATTGAAAGGGACGAAAATACAAACCATTTCCAATATTTTGCTGATGTTAGAAGAATGAAGAATCTGATCATGGAAATACAAAATGAAGACAAGTAAGGGTGCATTTGGTTGGTGATATGAAAATAGAAATTTGAAAATAAGGGATTCAATGAAAAATAGAGTTTTATTCCTTATTTTTAGTGTTTTTGGATATATATTTGGCAGCAGCTTTGAGAATTGAATCTCAATTTAAAAAATTGTTCATGTGTTGAGTTATAAAAACTGTTCATGTGTTGAGTAATATATCTGTATACTAGTGGTAGTCACCAACTAAATATTTAGTTCAATTTAAAATAATATTAATTAATTATTTTATTAATATTTTTGTTACAAATTTTGTAGAAATACTATTGTACAATTTTATATAATTCATAATATAATTTTAACAAAAATGAAATGAGTTTATAACATGTCATAGTAAATTTATCAAAGTATTTAATTTTTTTAATGTAATTTTGCATTTTAAAGTTTCCAATTCAAAATTTGAAAATACTAAAAATTTTGTTTTCATGATTTCCACTATTTAGATCATGGAATTTGAAAATAGTTTTAAAAAACAATATGACAAACAGATATTTATTGAATCTAGTCTGAAAACAAGAAACAGAATTTGGATTGCATACCAAATAGGTTCTAAGTATCTTGGAGAAGAATGCCATTGTGCGTGGGTTTATCCTATATTTTCTAAAGCTATATTCTAGAAAAGTAGATAGAAGTTTCTGTCCCTCCAACAGTAATTGAATATCTATTTGTTTAGAGGTCAGCCAAGATCTAAGTACCTTTTTTGAATAAGAAAAGAAGATATTCTCAGGTTGTTGTAAGAGTTTTCTAAAAATGGCATTCTTAACAAGTGTGTTAATGAGACCTACCTATGGATTATTTTGAAGAAGATGAGAGCTACAAAGGTTTCAGACTTTTGGCCAAACATTGCCACCGATATTTATAAACTTGTGGCCAAGGTACTTGCCAACATATTGTAAGTCCTCTACCACTCCATAACTCACAACCAATCAGCCTTTGTTGCCAATAGACCGGGAACCCTGTATTGATTGCTAATGAACTAGTGGATGAATATAAAACCAGGAGAAACAACATAATTCTTAGGGTATGAAGAGGTATCGAGAGGTTTGATCCCTTGACAGGTTTCATACCTCAAACCTCATTTTGGCCGTCTGTTTCTAAAGACTTTGTAAAGACTTTATCTTTTTTAATTGAAGTCCATTCTTGTTAAGTTAGTTTTTGGTTGGGTTGAAGTCCATTCTTGTTAAGTTAATTTTTGGTTGGGCTCTTTTTCTTGGGCTGGCTTTTTTGTGGGCTTGTTTTTTGTTGGTTGGTTTGTTGTTGGCCTTTTGTTGGCCTTTTTGTATTATTTCATTTTTCTGCACCATTGATCTTTTTGAGCTCATGTCAAAGGTTGAAAGTTAACCTTAGCTAAACCTCTATTGTGGGGGTTAATTTCCAAGAAGCTTAGGTGTAGAGAGTGGCTCAAGCTTGGGGCTATGGAGTTTCGTAAATGGCCACTTGATTACTTGGGTATGCAGCTTAGGGTAACCCTAGGTTGAGAACTTTGAGTAATCCAATTGAGATGAAGATTAGCTCTAAGTTGGCTAATTAGAGGTGCTGTACAAGCTTAGGAAAGAGGCTTACCCTTCTTAACGCTGTTCTCAATTGCATTCCTCCCTAATATATTTCAGTTTTCAGATGTTCAAAAGGTTTTGTTAGAAGATTAGAAAAGTTGTTGAGAGATTTTTTCTAGAAAGGCAAGAATAGCACGAGTTCTTCAATCTGATCAGGTGTTTGCTGGGAGCAGGGAACCTTAATGCCAAGAATGTGAGCCTCTTGGCTATGTGTGGTCAGAGATTCATGAATGAGCCAACTATCTTTGGAGGAAAGTGATTGCTAGAAAGTATAACGATAGGAACGACCTAGAAACCCCTTTACAAAGTTCAGAACCATTACAAGCTCATCCTTGGGTTCCATAGCGAAATGTTGTAAGTTGTAACTTAGTTGAAAAGTGGTATATGCCTAAGTTGGGGAATGGGGAAAAGAATGAGCCCAACTATTAGAGGAAAGAGATTGCTAGAAAGTATTACCATAGAATGACCTAGGGACCCGTTACTAAGTTCAGAACTGTTACAAGCTCACCCTTGGGTTCCATAACCAAATGTTGTAACTTAGTTGAAAAGTGGTATATGCCTAAGTTGCGAATGGGGAAAAGATTTTATTTTTGAATGTAATTGGATGGATATTGGCTCGCTTAGATCCTCATTTTAGAGGACATATTGTGTTGGAAATTCTAAGAAGTGCATCGTTTAACAAGTTTGGCTTGTTGAAACCCTTTCATGGAATCTCCTCATTGGATGGAATTTGTCCAACGTAAAATGGAGGAATGGCTTAGACTTTTTTTTTTACAAGATAAGAACTTCTCATTGACTTTCATGGAATCACCAAGAAGTGAAAGTTTTCCTTTAAATTTTCATTCAAAAAAAGTTGAATACTAATCATCGGTTCCAAAAGAAACTCCCAACGCTTCTAGTTTCCCTATGTTGGTGCACATGTTCAAATTCAATTTGGAAAATCACCATCATTTGTTTCTTATTTGCCTGTTTGTGGAGGTTGCACGGTCTAGGCTCTTCAACATCTTTACTACGTGCTAGTGTTTTCGAGAGGTTGTGAGAGTGTCCCAACTAGTGTTTTGAAAAGTGCGGCCCTTGCCTAGGTGCACTTTCTAGAAAAGTGAGGGGTACGCACCTCGCTTCAAAGAAGCGAGCTCCGGTCACTAAAGTCCAATACAAATGCCTTAGTGGGCTTAAAGCCCCATTTGATTTTATTATTATTATTTTTTAATTTTAAAAACTTTTTATGAAGTATCTTTGAAATATAGTTAGGAAATCTTTTTTGTTTCCAATTTTCACAAAATTCTATATTCTTAAATTTTTTATTATTTTATTCTTCTTAATACTATGTTTTTCAATACATATAAAATTTAAGGGAAAAATATATTTTTGGTCCCTAAGGTTTGAACTAGGTGTCTATTTGGTCCTTGAAGTTTCAAAAGGGACATTATGTCCCTGTAGTTTGGAAAATGGTTCAAAATGGTTCCCAAGTTAATTTGACTGAACAACGGTGTGGCAAGGTGAGGTGAAAAATTTTAGATGGGCTGTCAACTTTTATTAATTTTAGATTTGTTTTTAGATTACATGGCTTTTTAATTTTTTCTGCACATTCTTTTCCTCTCGTCTCCCTCCCTTCCCCTTCCTTTTCCTCTTCATATTCTCCGTCTAGGTGTTGTTCGCCCTTCTCCAACCTCTGCCAACCACGACTGATCTGCCATTCTTAAGAGGCATTGGGAATAGCTATCAACAACAACAACTGTTTTTTGCCCCATCTCCAGACAATCGAGAATGCGCGATGGGAGAAGGTGTACCCCATGATTCAGAGGCCGAAGAGTAGAACCACCAGCAGGCGATTGGACGTGGTGGGGACCAACTTTTACCGATACTGGGTGTTCTAATGCAATCATCTTCCTGTCTTAAAAAAGAGGAAAATCTCGGCAAATGGCGTCAAATTTCCAGGTCCGAAGCTCTTTTTAGAAGAAATTATGGACTAATGGGAGGAAAATTGATAAGAAAACTAACCGGATCAGAAGAGACTCTTCTTTGAGTTTGATCTTAGTAACACGCTTTTAGGTTTGAGAATCTCTAAAATGTGTCTTACAAATTCTACACGAGACTACAAATTTTCTTAAAGACTAACCATGGAACCCTTGTTTGAATAAAACGATCAACTTTTGCACCCAAAATTTCTTTTGTGTAAGCAAAAAGCAAAATCCAAACAGGAACTTCATGAAATTTGACCCATTTGTCTTAATTAATAAAATCCAGAGGGAAGAAAATAAACCTGGTGAATTTTCCGTTCGGTGGGTGGGATAGAAAATTTACAAAAATGAGGTTTGGAGACAACCTGCAACACCTAGTTGGAGAAGAGGAAGAGGAAAGGGAGAGGAGGGAGGAAAAGAGTGAGAGAAGAATTAAAAATCCATGTAATCGATAGAAATATATAAAATTAATAAAAGTTGACAGCTAATTGAAAATTTGACACCTCACCTTACCACATCATTGTTCCGTTAATCAACTAATGGTCAATTTAATGTAGGGACCATTTTGAACCATTTTCCAAACATTAGGGACTAAAAATATTTTTTTTGAAACTTCAGGAATCAAATATCCACCTAGTTAAAACCTTAGGGACCAAAAGTGCATTTTTCCCAAAATTTAATTATGTTTTTCTATTATACGCCAAATGAAAAAAAAAACAAACTTTTTTTTCTCACTTTTTTTTTGTCACGCTTAAAGCTCTAGAGGGCCATTGTGTCTGGCTTTAAAAAAAGTTGGTCCCAGCTTTTAGAGGGCTCATTTTCTAAGGGGCAGGTGTTGGTTTTGGGTTTATGGTCCAATCCAACGCAGTAATAGCTACTTTGTGAAGGCTTTGGAGTTTTGTTTGAGATGAATTAGAGAATTTCAAATGGATGGAGGCCAACCATGAGGAAGTTTGGGATCCCATGAATATTTTGGCTTTTACTTTGTATTTTCTTTTCCGGATTTTTGTAACTATAGTCTTGTGCATATTTTTGCCAACGGAAAATAGTTGGCTAGAGTAACTTGTTTCCCAATCTTGTTTGGGATTTTATTTATTTTGTTATATTTTTCTATCAATAGAATTCCCTAGTTTCTTATTAAAAGAATCTTTAATTTTTTTTTTTGATTCTTGTGTTTGTCTGGCGATTGTGTGAACCTTGAACAATCTCACGAGACAATTGCTTGATCCTGCACATTTGATTGTCAAGGAAACTCTAAGGTTTAAGGTTTTAAATCTTATGTAGATGATCATAATGAGGTTTGAACCATTCCCTATAAGTTCATTTACTTTTTCAATACCTCAAGTGGCCTATGGTGGTTCTTTAAGGTTTATTTGGAGAGTGTATGACATGGTTGATTAGAATCTCCTTGAAGCCCTCTCAGAAAAGGTTTCGGCAACAAGTGGACCGTGTGGGTTAATGTGTGCCTTACAAATACCTCATTTTCGATCCTCATATGTTGGGAGGCCTAGAGGTCGTTTCAAAGCTTCTAGGGGGACACCTGATTTCTCTATTTCCCTTTGTGATAGTTGTAGATGTTATGAAGCACAGACATGTAAAAAATGCTCAAGTGTCATTGTCAGACGTGCTAATTAGAGTGTCCTTTTTTTTTTTTTTTAATTTACCGGACACACTGGTGACACGATAGGGATACAGCGGGGACTTGATATTAAGAAAAATAAAAAAATCCATGAGCTCCAGGCGTCAAACCCTCCATAGGTAACAAATGAAGAAAGGGAGGATAAGGAAGAGTCAGATGGGAGATGAACAGTAAAAAAGTGAAATAGAAAAAGGGGGAGTTGAAAAATGAAGATGAAAAGGAAAAATATCGAAGAAGAAGAGATAGAAGAAGAATAAGAAGAAGAAAGAAGAGAAGTCAAGAAGTTAATGACGGAAGACAAAATCTTACTTTTTCTAGAAGCATTGAAGTAGAAGAAGAATCATAATAGAATAGAAGAGTTAGATGGGAAGAAGAAGAAAAGATAGAAGAAAAAGAAGAAAAGACTAGAAAGACTCACAATTTCTAGGAGCATTAAAAGAAGAAGAAAAGACAGAAGAAAAAGAAATGAAGAAGAAAAAAGCCGAATAAAAGTAAGAAGAAAAGTCACATGGGAGGAAGAAAAAAGTCTAGAAGAACTTACAATTTCTAGGAGCATTAAATGACTGCCGCACATGATATCAAATTGACAGATGGAGCATTTCTCCTCCAATTTTAGAACTTATATGGGCTATTAGGCCACTATATTTTACCAAATCTTCTTTCTCAATTATAAAAAACATCATATCTAAAATATTTATATTTCTATTTTTTCCTAAATTATTGAAGTTTTTTTTTTAAATATCAAATAGTTTCGTTAATACTTCCATAATTTAAATATCACTACTACATCAAAATATGCACGATATATATTTTTTATATTAAAAAATCAACGTGTTCCCAAATTGTTGTGTCCTACTTTTTGGAAATTGACATGTCATTGTGTTCATGTCGTATCCGTCTTGCGTGTCCCCGTCTGTTTTTCTTAGTGCAAATGTGTTTAGTGGCCTTCTTGTGGAATGGATAAGGGAAGGATGCTTTTAAGACAGTATACACTTAAACCACCTCCAATCTGCCAACGATACACCCTTATTTTTAGCTGATTAGCGAGATCCTAATGCATATAGATACAAATGGACCAATGAGAGCAAGAATTTTCAGGAACATTTCATTGCTGAGTAGAATTATTTCATTGCTTCTTCTCCGGGAAAAGACGTTCACGACCCGTAGACCTTCTACTTCCATGCAACATTGCTCCGTTAGGCTCAAACATATTAATGACGAGGAAGACATTTTTCCTCACTTAGCTCAGTAACTCATGTGCTAAAGTGAAGTTTAAAGTTCTCTGCCCTTAAAATTAATCTCGCCAACTTAGTGCTTGTTGGCCTATTTGAGTGATGAAAGGGATATTGTCCTTGCTAATTTCAGGAACCCTGCGCCTAAAACCTTAAAAAAATTTTTCTGCCTTGTTTGTTGGCCATGGATTAATAGATCAAGTCTTTGTTACTGAATTGTATTTTCATGGGTGAAAAGAAAACTGCATCGAAAGAGCTCGTAGTTGGTAAAATCCAGGCTGTGGCAGAGCTTTCTGTGGGGCCAGAATTAGTCTAAAAAAATTTGGGGAACTGTGTGGCTGGCTAATGATCCCTTAGGGGGAAGTCCTAGAAAGAAAGAGTTTTGGGAGTTCATTAAAGACCAAATCACAAGAAAGTAGCCTACTAGCCAACTGAAAGTACATCTCTCTTTCTAGAGGCGATAGGTTGACATTGACCCTCTTGAATGCTACTCTATCAAGTGTTCTTTGGTACTTTCTATCCATCTTTAGACACTCAGGAAGGTGATTAAGACATTGAAGAAAAACTTCAGAGACTTCTTTTGGAAGGGAATCAAGCGTGAAGGGGTCCCTAATGCTATTAATTGGAGATCACCTCTTTGTGTGTTTCCAAAGCTGGTGCTGGTATAGGCGGTCTCGGTCTTAAAGAAAAGAGAACCATAGCTCTCCTAGTGAAGTGGGGTTAGTGATTTTTGATGGAGAAAAATGCTCTTTGGAGAATCATTATGGCCAGTAACTATCAACTTTTGAAGAGGAAAGAATCCCTTACCCAAGGCACCTAAAGATTCAAAGGCCCTGGAGTTCTATTTCAAATTGTTATCATAAAGCAAAAATATGGTACAAGCCAGTTGCAACCCCTTATTTCGGACTAAAATATACATTATGCATAAGTCAGGCCATTTAATTTCTTGGGTAGTGAGCCTTAAGTCTGAACCCCAGAGGGTTTATTTTAGTCCTTTCATGGGAACCCCTTGGAGTTTGGGTTTTTACCATATTTATTTATTATTATATCTTTTTGTATTTTAAAATTGGATCTTATCCATGATCAGAAGTATAGGAGTTTTATTATTTCTTCTTGAGATTCATAAACCAAGTGAAATTGAATTGAAAACTGCACTGAATTTGTGATTTAAATGTTGATTATTATGAATCCACTATTAGGGGCTCTAATAAATGCAATAATTGAATCTGCTGTTTCCTTCTCTAGTTGATGCATGCACTAGTTAATGCATCGTGTGGGAAATAAAATGAGAAGAAAATTGAGGGGTGTATGACAGGAAGTACAAAAAAAGAAAAAGGAGATTAGAGAAAAGTGACAGGAAGGAAGAGTAATAAAATACTGGATGACGTACCAGGAAAAGATGACGATGATGGTGAAGAAGCATGGGTTTAAGTGAACTTTAAGGGAGCATTTGATATGCGGGGAATGAAATATGGGAATGTGATGCTCGATCGTTAGTTGGTTGTGTATGATACATGGGATAAGAATTGTAAAACGTAATTTCAATTTTGATTTACTTATTCTTTAAAAGTTAATTGTATCTCTTATGAATTTATAATTATGTAGAGTTAAATTAATTTTATTAATAATATTTTTTTGAATAAGTTACTTTATATTAAATCTAAAATTAATTATTTATACTTAAATTAAGTAATTAATATTTGTAAATTTATCCCAAGGAGTTGGCACATTGGTGTGATGTTTGAGTGTCAACACTCATGTTGCAAGTTCAAGTCTCAATGTTTCCTAAAATAAAAAAATATTTGTAAATTATTTTTTATGGGTGTAGCATGTAAATGCACAATAGTACCACTGAACCCCCTCTGCCCGCCTGCCTGCCCAGCCCCAATTGCATAGTGGATGCCTAAAAGGTAATTTCAAAGATTAGGATTTTGACAGAGGGAATTATTAATTTTTTGGTGAAGGAAGAACAAGTCCTTTGTTTCCTGATGAAGGGTAGGGTCACAAATCGCTGACTAAGGATGCAAGTCATTGTTTCTCACAACCTTCTTATGCTAATATTTCCAATTTTTTAGATAATATAATATATGTAACCTCGTTTGGTTTTTGTAGGTTGGGAGGATGTCTTATTTTCCCTCCTTGTACTCTTTCGTTAATGAAAAGTAAGTTTTTTATCAATACATATACACACATTCCTAATTATCAATTTATAAAATATACCTTTTACTGTTTTATTAGTCTGATTCTAGGTTGCTAACTGCTGATGTCAAGAGAATTGGTAGGTTGACAAGAGTTGTTTATGGGGAGGGGAGGTAGAAGAAAACAGAGAGGGGGTACCTCACTTGGTAAAGTGGGTGCTCTAAACCCACATCTATGGTGGCTTGGAGTTGAAACTACCTCGTTATTAAGAACCAAGCCATCCTAGGGAGATGGCTCATTTGATTAGTGGCCACGGGTAGGATTATCTCCGATGCACTATTCACAGGAGATATACCATTTTCCTTCAACTCTAATGATCAATTCTTGCAGGCAAGCTGTGGATTATTGAATCTTCAATTAAAATCATTGTACATTTTCCACTAGTGTCTAGTGCTAATTCCTTCAAGTTTGGTTGAACTTGAAAAGGAGCAAAAGCATTTTTTAACAACGTTAATGGGATAGAGAATGGGTGATTCACTTTGCGTCTCTACTATTGCTAGATCTCAAACTGTTATTTTCTTTCTTTAATTTTCTTTATTTTTCTCGTTCTTTTTATTTTGAGCCCTAGAAATTACTTAAGGTCAGGGCTTTTGCATGTATAGCTTTTGTAAAGGTTGCTTGGGGGATCCTATGTTCTGCTTCTTTACTCTTCCATCACTGTTACTGTATTCCTGTGCCTTTCCTTGCACTATCATTTCTCTTAATGGAAGGCTGATTTTTAATTTTAAAAAGCTATTTGGGAACAGTATACTGCAGCTGCTGCTCACATGGCTTATTCTCTTCGTTGTCACAGGACAGCCAAAACGACATCTTCTTACAACTGGTTGGAGTGTGTTTGTTAGTGCCAAAAGATTGGTTGCTGGAGATTCTGTACTTTTTATATGGTAACTATTCCATTTTCTTTATGTGTGTTCCATTCTATGCATCCCATTTTGGAGTTAATAATTGTAACACCCTGATTCATTTATCTAGGAACGAAAAAAATCAACTTCTTTTGGGTATTCGGCGTGCCACAAGACCACAAACTGTGATGCCATCTTCTGTTTTGTCAAGTGATAGCATGCACATTGGGCTCCTTGCTGCTGCAGCTCATGCTGCTGCAACTAATAGCTGTTTCACAGTTTTCTATAACCCCAGGTTTGAAAATATTCTCTCTTTTGCTACTGTTACAGCTGTTTTATAATTTAGTTTGGCCCTTCTTAAAACAATTTCTTTTGTAAAAAATAATTCCAGGGCTAGCCCATCAGAGTTTGTCATCCCTCTGACAAAATATGTTAAAGCTGTATTTCATACCCGTGTTTCAGTAGGGATGCGTTTCCGGATGCTTTTTGAGACTGAAGAGTCAAGTGTTCGAAGGTATGATAGCATTCAATAGTTCATTATCATCTGTTTGATTTACGAATATGCTTGCATACCTCCCTCTACAGCACTTCCGGTTGTCATATTGTTTTTCCTATCAGTATTTTTCTTTTCCCAACATTTGTTTCTGTAGACATTCCTTGAAAGCTGAAGTTAAGTGTGTATTGGTTGAATTTTGTTAGAACTTTATTTGGACCATTCAGTTGGAGAAAAACAATAGGATTTTCTTGGGTAGTGAGATTATTTTTTCTGTATGGGAGGCTGGGAGCATGTTACTTTTGTAGCCCTTTCTTGAATTCTTGGTGCAAACTTTACTAACTGTTTCTGTAGTTTCAGGTTATCTTTCCTTTGTGGTAATCGAAAGGCTTTTTCTGTAACTTTCTTAGCCTGGGCTGAGGCTTTACTCCCCCTCATTAAAAAAAGAAAAAAGAAAAAAGAAAATAAAGAGAAGGAAAAAAGATAAAGGGATATTCTTGCATTCCCATTCTGAGAGTTTATTTCATTTAAATGAAAAAAGTTGTTTCTATTGGCAATGCATTCACTTCATGTCATTTTCAGATGGTTGTGTTTCCGTAAAATAAAAATGGTTGTTTATCTTGGGTTTAATTACCTTTTCATTTACATCTGATAATTTGTAATTTTTAAAGGAGTTGAACAAGTCACAATTCTGCAAATTTACTTAGTCCGTGATAGACTGAATATAATTCTTCCTAGGAGCAACAATTGATCTGTATTTGAATTCAAGGTTTTGTTTTTTTTTTAACTAATTAAATAATGACCATATGATACAAATAATAATAATAATAATAATAATGACCATACAATAACAATTACATCATTTTTCTAGAGAACCTCTTTGTTTTTAAACTCAAAAAAGTGACAGCGTGATAGGAATGCCTTTGGGTAATTAGGATATAAATAGGATGTTAAGGGTCTATAGTAATTAGCTAAGGATTTTGTTGGTAGGGATTTGTTATAAATAGAGTCAGGGGAAAAGGACGAAGGTAGACAATTGTTTAGTTGATTTAGACTTGAGTGGTATTTCAAGAGAGTAGGTTCCATTAAGTACCTTGAATACTTGCAGTTATATTGTAGTGTTTCGATCTTCTATGTTACACTATTATTCTAGTTGTTTGGTTTCTATCTGCGGTACCTGGGTTTGATATTGTTTGCAAATCTTCTGATTTCTAGAGGGTGTTCGTGAAATTAGGAAGGTCGGACAATTAGTTAAAAAGGAAAAGAAGGAAGTTATTTGCCAAGTTATTGGTTATAAATAGAGGGGGTGAGTTGAGATGAAGGTAGACATTGTTTAATTGTGTAGTGGATTTAGGCTTGAGTGTTCTCGAGGGGAGTTTCCAAGTACCTCAAAATACTTTGTTTTATCTAGCTGTATTTTCTTATTGATGTTTCAATATAATTTCCTAATCTTATTCGTATCTTGTTAAAAAAAACAATTTCCTAGTCTTATTGTTTACTACCATCATCATTACTTGCTTGCATCATCAGCATGCAAAACTAACCTTTGAGTAGTTGCTGTTTTAAGATCTTTGCAATTACCCTATGTGTAATCACAAACCTTTTGTAGTATCCAATTAACCTTAGGAACCCATGTAGTTCTTGCAAATGTCGAGGAATGGGCCAATATCATAGCTTCTATTTGGTTGGGTCCAATGCACCTTGACCAAAAACGGATGCCCAATGTACTTGATCTTTGTTTGGGCAGAATAGTACTGCTCATTTGTCACCAACTTTAGTATCACCACAAACAAGACTTTCTGGTGGGTGGGTAGCGTGATTTCTAAAGTGGGGCTGTAAATGAGGATCTCATCATTCGAAAGATACATTGTCAAATCTCCAAGGTAATGTTGCAATTTGTCTTTCGCCAGTGTATGAAATGTAGCCCGGCATTCATCAACCTGAATGCATTACCTTAAATTTATTGTGCACTTCACGAGTTCTAAAGGTGTACTTGTGTAAATGAAGCTCTGTGGGGTTGGCATTTCAAAGGAAAAGAAAAAATATTGTGGAATTGTGTAGCCCTCTTTTGGAATCTTTGGATAGAAAGAAACAATAGAATTTTTGAGGATAAGTCTTCTTCTTTTGAAAAATTTTGTAATACAGTTCAGTTACACACTTCTTGGTGGTGTTATAGGCATAGAAAATTCTTTTGTAATTACAGCCTCTCTTCGATTTTGCAAGACTGGAGAGCTTTTCTTCATTAGTTCGTGGGAGGGGGAGCCTCTTCCCCTGCCCTTAGGCTGTTTTTTGTGGCCTGTGCCTTCTGTCTATAAAATGTTTCTTATCTAAAAAATACTTGTGTAAATTCTCAGCTTGGAGACAAGTTGGATGGTATCCTAATGTAAGATCAATCTTAAAAAATATTGGGTCCCTTGTAGCTCATCTAAGAGTTCTTCAATCATAAGATTAGAATGGTGTCCTAGTCAATGTCAAATCTCCAACTATCATTTCTAATGGGGATTGCATGACTATTGAAGAGATTCATGCTTATGCTAAATGATGTTTTTAACACAGTTCAAGAAAACCTTTCAATCTTGTCGTTCTAAAATTAGGAATAGTTTTAGTGTTATTAGATGATTGGTGCAGTCCACTCTTCAACAATAATGCCATGGTTGTCTTCTGTGTCGGTAAACTTGGTAAGATAGCGAAAATGTTAGAATGAGCACCAAATACATATTTTATTTATGCCTGGTGAGCACATTTTCTTAATTTTCACTCTCTCTTATCAATAGGAAATTTGGATAAATTAATATCCTAATAGCCCCCTTATTACTAAGGTGTATACGAGAAATAGAGGTAGAAAGCATAGTGGGCACTGAGCATACGTGGCTCTATCTGTGGGCCAAAGTTAGTTATGGGTTATTTTGGGAATATGTTGGGTGTATATAATAATACGCTGAGGAATGGAGGGGTATCTTTTTGCTAAGTATCTGATAGCGAGGCAGTGTGCGGGAGAGGTAGGGAGTTCCCTAGCCCTCCATTTGCCCCTTGTAATCCTCACTGTTTATCAATAATAGAGGATGGTTCTATGATATTTCTATGATCCTTTTGCCGAATGACTCCATCATGGTTTTAAAAGTCAAGCACATTGCTATAATTGTCTACTCATTTTGAAGATTCGATTTTTGGATGCTTTGGATGCTTCAAAGTTTTGAAGCTTTTGCCGGGTAATGGTATGGTTTGCTATAATGGTCTTCTTTCCTCCTATCAAGTTGAAGTTTTCTTGAGCTGTGAAGTCATTGGCAAGGTTTTGTGAAGTCTGAAATTTAGGCGGTTCAAGTGTGTTTGGGTTCAGAATTTTGTAACCTAGTCCCTCTCCGCCATTCTTTGTTTGCTTCGTTTGCTGCTACTCTTATGTAGATTTTCATGAATGAATGTAACATTCTGTTTCCTTAGAGAAGAATATAACTGCATCATGGTCTTCAACGACACTTGCTAAGTTGTTTTAATTGGGTAAAGCAATGTTTATTACCTCCTATTTCGGAAGCTTAAGTAACAAGGGTAAGACCACCGGCCACTGGCCACCGGGTTTATTCTGATTTTTGGAGTTAAAGTTACCCATCATTAGCCTCTTTTGGCTCTTCTTTGGACTTCTGCAGAAGCTTCCCTAATGCTAGGTAACGGGTTTATAGATGGGATTCGACCTTGTATCTCATCAAGTTCGTTGTTGAGTTCAAATTAGAATTGGAATTTGAATGCTCTCTTGTTCTCAATAATCCCTTTTGAGCTTTGTATCATCGGTAGAACCCACTATTATTTCATAAATATCTAGTTGTTGGCAATAGCGAGTGAGGATATTGAAGTCTTTTGTGACTAGCATGTCCTCATATCTCAGTCCATGGATAGATCCCTCAATCTCAAATGACTGGGGCCATGTTTTCCAGATCATAAGAAATTCCGTGAGCTGCTTCCCAGATTTTATTTGCGATTGAATAGGGGAGACAGTTATCACCAATTCAGTTGTCATAGACTTGATTAGCTAGGAAACCGCCACTCAGAAATTTAAGGTGTTCGCGCACAAGGATATGCAGAAAATTCTACATATGAGAATTATAACTGGTAAAAGAAAAAGAGAGGTCCAAGTTGGCTGGCTTAAATGGGCAAGGTGCATGTATTTATTTCAACACCGCACCCCAGGTTCATTACTGCACCACCTTTGATAAATTACAGCACTTAGCTTCCCTATCTCTCCCTCTTGAAACTAAGGGAAATAACTACCAATATTTGCCTGTTGTCCTTACCTTATTTCCACCCCTTTTATCTCACGGTATCTAACAACTTTG
>NW_019104505.1:1762276-1791370 GCF_001995035.1 Momordica charantia
AAGCTTCAGTGACCAACCATTGATTTTATATGTTCTTCCTTTTTTTATTTTTAACGGAGCTGAGAACTGTGATTTTATGTCAAATTTGCATGATATTTTCTGGTCAGATTCCTTTGTACTTCTATAAAGTAGTGCATATGTTGTGACATTTAACTAGAATAATATTGTCTTGATTGCATGCTTCGCATTCTCAGGCAGTTTTTTCCATGAAAAATTGAACATTCATGGGTAAATATGCTAAAAGAAAGAAAGAAAGAAAGAAGAAACTTCCGAAAGCATCCAAATAAGAGACTCACTACCCTAGGAATTATATGGCCGACGTTCATGGCAAGAAGTTTGAAATTTGGTGGTTTCTGTTTATTTTTATTTTTCTAATCGATCTTACTATGCTCATGGCGAATTCAAGGTGTTTTTTGCAAGTTGCAACTCTTTGGTTGGGTTTGGGATGTTTTTTGCCCTTTTTTTATATGCCATTTATTGTGTGCTATGCAATTCCTCTCTCTCTCTCTCTTTTTTAATAATTTATCAAAGGGAAAAAGAGGCCTGATAAACAAAACTCCACTAATAGGTTTACCCAATTATTTTTCCCAACCCCCCATGTGATAGTGTCGTCATATTTTCATAGCTATAGCTTATCTTTTCTCAAAAAGGAAGTGTTTTATTTTAGCTTCGTATGTAGGGAGAAATCATCCCCAACTTTTTTATTTCATCTCCTCAACTAAATATTTATTCTAAACGAAAATGTGGGCCTTACTCCTACAGTTATTGAACATATGTTAATTGTATATATATCACTCGTTTGTTAGTGTGTAAAAGAAAATTGAATATTACAAAATCAGAAATGAAAAGGCTTGTGTTGAAGTGCACTAGGCTTCAAGCTCTCGACCTGACAATAGTTGTATGCTTATGAATTTTCTTCTCATGCCTCAACCAATCCCTGTAATGAGGGGCCAAAAACCCCGACAAGCCAGCGTCTTTCTCCCTCCTTCCCCATCAGGAGGTGAACCAAAGTGTCAAAGTGCACTTTTTCAAGGGATACTGTTTTGTTAATTAGATTGAGGAAGAGCAAGCAGCTTACTAGAAGTCCATAGACTTTATTTGAAATGTAGTTTGTTTCTTTGACTTGCATTCTTCATCAGTGTAAAGTTTAGAATTTCTACCTTCTATTACAGATATTTTAGCACCATATGCATGAGTCTGCATGCTAACATATGGATAGTTGAATTGTCAGGTACATGGGTACTATAACTGGAATAAGTGATCTTGACCCTGTTCGTTGGGCGAATTCTCATTGGCGTTCTGTTAAGGTGTTGCAGCTTTATTACTACAGTAGTTCCACAAAACACCTGCTCGATTTATAATGACATTATTTTATCTTAAATTTATGTAGTAGGACATGCTTAGATTTTGGCCTCGTGTATGATGACTATTTTCTCTATTGTACTGTTCATTTAGTACCCCATGTCCGTTAATGGTTCATTCAGTGCGAGCTGTCTACTATGAAGTTTTCGTGAACCATCAAGACAGTTCTCAATTCTTGATCTCATCTAATGCTAAAGCACAACCTTTTATACAGTTCTTCCTTAACAGTTAATCCTAGCGTTAGCTAGCGATAGAGAGTTCTGTCTTGTCTTGTATGTACAACTAGAGATGTCAGCATCTCAAAGACTTGGGAATTTATAACCAATTTTCTGGCACTGTTTTTGCCAAATTTCCTAGGTGCATGTTCCTTCAAATTATCGTTAATTCACATTATCAGGTGGCGCCATCAGAAGACTGTTCCTTTCGGTATCGTTGACCCTTGGCCTTTATTTGTGTTACTTTGTCCTTTTGCAGGTAGGGTGGGATGAGTCAACAGCTGGGGAGAGGCAGCCAAGGGTATCACTATGGGAAATTGAGCCTTTAACTACATTTCCTATGTATCCTTCTCTGTTTCCACTTAGACTGAAACGTCCATGGCATCCTGGTGTCTCTTCTGTTCATGGTATTTGTCTTCTATCTTCCTAAGTCATTTCTGCATTCTGCTTTAGGTGTGTGAACTATTTTTCTGAAGTCTATGGTGCTTTTTGATGCACGTTATTTGGGCAGACAATTTAAGTAGAAAAAACACTTCCCTTTTAGGCAACAAAGGAATTGATTTTGGTTTACTGATTGGAGTCCATGCAGAGGTTTGAGGATAAAGAAAGGAGAGTTGGCATGGTTGGCTCTCTTTTGGCTTCCACAAATAGTTTTTTGGTATTCCTTCTTGTTTTGGCAGAGGGGTGGGGGGTGCTTTTTGTAAGCTAAGCTCATTTGCCTAGGTTTAGGGTGGACACATGGACGCCCTGGTCCTTCTATAATTATTTGCGTCTATGGATTTGCTCGTCTATATATTTTTGGATTATTCCACTTAATGAAAAGTTGGTTTCTTTCATTAGAGAAGATTTTCCAATATATGCTCTATTATTAGTATTTTTTTTATCCATGGGTGTTATAGGTTTGAAACTGAGATTGGGTTCTATGCCTTTCTGGCCTTTTTGGAGTATGGTTGCTGGCAGTTAAAAAAATTCCAAGTACCCTGAACTTTTGATGCTATTACCTGGTCTTCTAGCTCCAGATTTCAAAATGCTGGATGTGCAGTTTATGGGTTCTCTTTGTTGTATCCGCATATCTCTACTTTGTTGTTGGGTTTTCTTTTTGATACGTTATTTCATCATTATGGATATTTTGTTATCACATTCAACATGTAAACATTTGCATTTAAGCTCAGCTAGGTGTTCACTTTAGGATTCCTAAAAGTGTTTTCATTTAGTGTCCGGGCATCTCTACTTCATATGAGTTGTTTTCATTAATTTTCTTTCCTTTTGCTTTTATTCATTTCTGAAAAACTTCAGTAAAGGAAAAAATAAAACCAAATAACTCAGAATTATAGATTTTGACTTTTCCACGGTCTGTTACTTTTTAACATACAGTTTAAAAATTCATCTTTTTGTTAACGTAGTATCATTTTATATTCTTGAGAAATTGATGTTTAAAAATTGTTGATTGTACTGTATGAGTTGGAACATAGGACAGATGTAAACTAAACATCTTACCCATGTCAGATGTTAATTTTTAATTAAATAAAAACACTAAAGTTTTAATGCGATCGCCAACCAGTAATTTGTAGATGCTCTATGACAACAATACTATAGCAATAAATAGTTTGAGAATAGAATTGATTTATCGGCCCAATAGTGTATCTAATAGGAATATCAATTGGAGCCTATTCTTTAATATCTTCAAACAATGTTTTTATATCCTTGCATTTATTGTGATGTTTTATCTGAAAAAATAGTATTTGTTTCTGACATACCAGAGCTTTATGAGGTGCTTATTTGTATATCTTCTATCATTCCATTTTCTCTGTGTTGTGGGAAATTGTGGTCCCTCTTGTCAATAACTGGGCATTGATTATGCTCACGACACTGAGTGGTTCTTGCCAGTTTAGCATTATATGTATACATTTTCACAAATGTGCTCTTGGTTATGACTACATTTTTTAATGGTCTGTTTCCTAACAGATAACAGAGATGATGCATCTAATGGCTTGATGTGGCTACGTGGAGGAGCCGGGGAACAGGGTCTACACTCACTGAATTTGCAATCTGTGGGCTCATTGCCCTGGTTGCAGCAGAGAATTGATTCTTCCATGTTTGGAAATGATCATAATCAACAGTATCAAGCCATGTTGGCTGCTGGAATGCCGAACCTTGGAGGTGTTGATATGCTGAGGCAGCAAATTATGCATCTTCAACAGCCTTTCCAATACATTCAACCAGCAGGCTTCCATAATTCTCTGTTGCAGCTGCAGCAGCAACAGCAGCAGCAGCAGCAGCAATTGGTTCAACAATCTATGCCTCAGAACATCCTGCAGGCACCAAGCCAAGTGATGGCAGAAAATCTACCCCAACACATTCTCCAGCAAACCCTGCAAAATCAACCTGAGGATCTGCCTGACCAGCAACAGCATACTTCTTATCATGATACCCTTCAGGTTCAAAGCAATCAATTTCATCAGGGTGGGCATTCGAACGTGCCATCACCCACGTTTCCTAGAACGGACCTTATGGATTCCAACACAAATTACTCGGAATCCATTACCTCTAGAAGAAACATACTTGCTTCATCATGTCCTGAAGGGACTGGCAACCTTTCCAATATCTATAGAAGTGGGCAGCCAATCCTAACTGAGCAGTTAACTCAACAATCACATGTTTCTAAGAATGCCCCTTCACAGGTTGATGCTCACGCGAACTCAATGTCCTTTCCACCATTTTCTGGTAGAGACTCAATTTTGGAGCTGGGAAATTGTAATTCAGATGCTCCAAGTCCTACACTTTTTGGTGTAAATATAGATTCATCTGGACTCTTACTTCCATCTAATGTGCCCACTTTTGCTTCTCCTTCGATTGGTCCTGATTCATCCTCAATGCCACTGGGAGATTCTGGATTTCAAAATTCTCTGTACAGTTGTGTTCAAGACTCTTCTGAGTTGTTGCACAGCTCAGGGCAAGTTGATCCATCAAATCCAACTCGGACATTTGTGAAGGTGTGAACCGTGCAAGGTCAATGCTGTTTTATTAGTTGTATGCTGGCATATAACACTTCTTCTTTCAGGTTTACAAGTCCGGATCTGTTGGGCGCTCACTAGACATCTCCCGGTTCAGCAGCTATCAGGAGCTGCGAGAGGAGCTGGCTCAGATGTTTGGAATCGAGGGACAGTTGGAAGACCCTCATAGATCAGGCTGGCAGCTTGTATTTGTCGACAGGGAGAATGATGTACTTCTCCTTGGAGATGACCCTTGGGAGTAAGTACTTCACATATACTTCTCTGCTTCCATGCACCCCCTTAATAGGTTACACTGAAATGGACATGGTATTATCGTTCTTAGAGTTGCTTTTATTTAATAGTAGAAAGATCTTCGATTCTAAATTCCTCTCTAAAACTTTCCCATCATAGAATTGTAAAAGAAAATGGCTGTCTTCGTTCTTCTCATCTCGACTATTATATTGACTTCTGAGATTATGAAGTTTATTTAGTCAATATTTTGAATCCAGCAAACTTGATTTCCAGCAAACTTTCCAACTTGTTACCCTTTGTGAACCTTTAATCTGTTGCCTGTCTATCTGTTTTTTCATCTACCATCTGCTAATTCTGCATGTAATCTTCTTATATAGTTTTGGAAAAAAAGTTGAGACAGGCCGTTAACATAACTAACTATTTGGCAGGGCATTTGTCAATAATGTCTGGTATATCAAGATACTTTCTCCCCAAGATTTTCAGAAACTAGGGGAGCAGGCGATTGAATCCTTCAACCCTATGGTCGGTCAGCGAGTAACTAGTGGTGGCAATGAAGCTGAAAATGTTTCGGGGCTACCATCGGTTGGTTCACTGGAATACTGAACTTTTAAGGGAATCGTACGAGGTTCAGGAGACGTTTACTTCGGAACTTGCAGTTAAAACTAGATAATGCAGTTGAATGCCTTCAACTTAGATCAGTGTGTGTAAACTGTTTTGTATTCATAATTCCTTTTGCTTATAAATACTCTGGAAACAATTATCATTTTCAAAGATTATGCGGTTAAAATACATGTAAGTCGTTTACTTTAGATATGAAATATAACACGTTGAACATTTCTAGCTTACATGAGATGCTCTGTTCATTATGGGAATTGCCTTTCTTGCTTACATTTTGTTGATTAGGATGCATGCTGATCATAGCTCTCTCTCCCTCTCTCTCTCTCTATATATATGTATAGTGAATGCAGTTGCTTGGTATGTTAGGATGTGCCTCTAATCTCGTTATAAGGGATGATTTTTCACTTCATTTTGAGCAGGCCCCCCAAGAAAGTGTCTTTTATATTAATAGAATTCCACTACTTTTCCTTTGGATTATGCCAACGAAAGTTAATCAAATTTCGTAGCCACTGTTCTTTACGTTAATTTTGTCTCACAATGCGTGGTTGTTTAATTGCTCTTTGTATAAAACTATACTTGTGGATTACAATCATAATTAATTACATTATTCAATCCACGAATCACGTCTAAATCTATGACATCACTGATACATGAATAATCCAAGGACGGAAAATTGTGGGACTTGCGTAATTGGGAAGGTGTCATCATTCTTGCAGGCAATCGTTTCGTCTTCGTCGATAATTGTGGGAGTGTGAAGATGTTGGAAGCTATGGCTATTTTGGAAGGAATGCAGAACCTGTTGTTTATGGTTTCTTATCCTATTCAGGTGGAGACAGACTCGATAGAGATGGCTAAGCTATTGCGAAGGGAAGACGATGATCTTACCAAAATAACAAAGATAGTCAAAGAAATTTTACATCTTCAAGATGTTTGCGGCATCATCTCTTTTCATAAAGTATTCAGGGTAATTTTTGTGGCCATTATCTCGCTCGCAAGGCTTTCGATTTCGAAAAGTATATGTTGGTTTTCTGATAACTAACTTTTGACCTTATTAGATTTCACAATAAAAAATAATGGAGTGGGATCTAGTGTAAGAAATATTTTACTTACTATTAAAATTAATGGGATCTAGTGTTGTTTAATTGCTCTTTCCTCCTTTTGATAGCAAGAAGAGCTGCAATTTCAGGTTCTCGCAATTGACTTCATTTCATTGTATTGCGGATTTGATGATCTAGGTCTGGATATTGTTTTACTTTCCTGTACGAGTAGCTTTCTTGAGTTGTAAATTTGATCGATGAGAGGTCTCACTTTTTTTTTTATATTTCGGTCTATCCACTGATATACCATATCAATTCAATAAAATTAGTATATAACAGTGATTATGTGACTTCCATTTTTCTGTTAGTGTTCTTTCCAGATGTTTATCTAATATTTTGTTTATCATTCATATACTATATCAATATAATTAAAATATATAACAATGATTATGTAACTTTGGTTTTCTATACGTGTGATTTTTGCATGTTGATCATGATCTACTATAAGGTCTATCACTAATATACCACATCAACAAAATGAAAATGATATATCAGTGATTACGTAACTTTGATTTTTTTTATCACGATTCTATTTGCAAGCTTCTTTCATATTTGACTCCATATCACTAGAATTAAAATGACTTCTTAATTATTATGTAACTTTTATTTTCTAATATAATTTGGTTCGCATTGCCATATCAGTAGAAATAAAAACGACATATGAGTGATTATGAAAATGGTCTATTGATATGGAAAAAAAAAGGGAATTAATAATAATTATTAATCACACCGGTAATTTCACTCTACCAAAATATAAAATCTGATAAAAAAAAACAAGGAAAATAAAATCCCTTGCTTACGTGGCACATTCCAAGCTTCTCACATCCATAAATAGAAGAGTTTTCAGAACAGACCAAAAAGCTTCACTCTGTAATCCAATGGCGGAATTGAACCCAATCTCACTCCCAAGCCTCTGTAGCCGCACCAACTTCTCTTCCTCTCCCGCTGTCGTCTCCTTCCGATCGTTCAATATCGCCGCCAATTGTTCTAACGAGAACACAAGCATCAGCAGAAGAATAGGGTTAGGATTAGGGCTGGGATTGACAGGTTCAATGGCGGTGGGAGCGGCAAATGCTTTGGATCTGAAATTGATCGCGCCGGGCCAGAGCTTCGAGGAGGCGGAGAGCGGAATCAGAGGCCACGCGGAGGCGCTTTTGGAGGTGAGAGGTTTGATTGAATCGGAGGCTTGGAAGGAGGCTCAGAAGAGGTTGAGAAGCAGTTCGCCGCCGCTGAAACAGGATCTACATACTATAATTGAATACAAACCGCCGGCTGAGCGGCCTCCTCTAAGGAAACTTTACTCTCTTCTCTTCAACAATATTACACGAGTAAGTAATTAATCCTCACCAGATTTTCTTCGATTCAGAATATTGATTGATGCAAATTTTGTTTGTTTTGGTGATTTTGCAGATGGATTATGCAGCGAGAGACAGAGATGCAGAACGAGTTTGGGAATGCTACGGTAACATTGTGATGGCCATTTCTGACATTTTGTCCAGAATTTAGAAACACAAATAACAACTCTCAACCCAATGAAATCTGCTATCCAATTCCCTATGAGTCCAATATAAATTTTGACTTTTCGTTCGAAATGCTATCAATTTATTCCTTATTGACATTATAGTCTCTACTATTAAAGATTTAATAAGGTTATGTAACTTTAATAAAATTTTACAAAAGAGAAACTTTAAGGTTTTATATGCTAAATTTCAGACGTTAAAGACTAAAGTTCAAAGACTAAATCGTATAACTGTTGAATACCAAATACATCTTTGAGGTGAGCTCATAGTTCCACTTGATAGTGTCAACTATATAGACATATTGAGAATAAAATAAAAGACTAAAGTTCAAAGACTAAATCGTATAACTGTTGAATACCAAATACATCTTTGAGGTGAGCTCATAGTTCCACTTGATAGTGTCAACTATATAGACATATTGAGAATAAAATAAAGTTCGACCACTAAAATTGTAATTTGGATTTAACAAAATGGCAACAGAAAGCAATGGGCGAGGTGTTTTCTGGGTGCATTTTATTTAAAACAATTTCTTCAAACAAAATTACAAGGCTGTTTACTCAGTGCAATGATCCTCAGAGAACTCCCATAATATCTAATTTATGTTAAAAAGAAGTATATAATATAAATGGAAAAGTAACCATATATCTCACTCCTCATTTTTCAAATAAACTGTGGTATTTTTACTCAGCAATGCTTCCAATAATGTGATTCAATTGAAGCCAAATAAGAACGTGCCAAAATTACTTATTAAATTACATTGACTACTTTAATATTATATCAAGCAGCTTTCAGAAGGAACCTGTAGAAGACTCTTACAATCTAACTACTACATGAAACAGATGTCCCTATCAAGTTTATTAAATTAAATGCAATGCCACTATTAGGGTAATACACCAAAAACTTAGTTTAAAAAGGAAAAAAGAATTAGCTCACCCAAACAAAAATTCCAATATATTTCATATAATTGAACCAGGTGAGACCGTTCCTGACTAACTTCATTTCAGGGAAGGCGTAAAAGTATCGTTCTTCGACTTATCTTACAACGGGACGGGAAGCGTGCTCAATCTTCCATATTTGGTTTCACATCTTATCATATACTCTTCAGTAACTAAAATAGCTACAACTATCATGGTGCTCCGGGGACTCCGGGGAATAGTTCTGATATCTTATTGAAAACGTCCATGACCTAAAAGGGCAATTGAAGAAATTGAAGGAAAAAAAGGGAATGGTAGCACATATCAGTGGAGAATTAATTTAGAATTCGATTCAATTTGAATCATACAGCTACAATTTTTAAAAAATAAGGCAACGGAAATCAATACTCTCATTTACTAAAGGGACAAGAAAAATTAGGTTAAAAAAAACCTCCAGAGATGAACATTGCATCAGGGAATTCAACACAGACAAATGAAACAATGTACTGCACCAAGTGTGGAAGAACAGAATGTAAAGAGTGATGAGTGTAATGTTTTTATTTTCATGGTACTAATCTATTAGATAATTCTCAATGTTGTCCTTTTCATCTTTTAAAATTCTTGACCGTGCCCCTTAATGCATTAAAAATTCTCAATTAGATCCTCCCGTAATAAGAGGTTCATGTATTATTAAATTGTTGCTCTATAACATATTTTGACATGTGGACATGTGGACATGCTACTCGGTCCAAAAATGTTAATAAAACAATAATTTAGTGACACATAAGCATCCATTAACCAGTTTTGATGGATTTTGAATACATAAAAGGATTTTTAGAGTTTTAAAAAATTAAGTACCAAATTGAGAATTACCTGAAACTGTAAAAGAATAAGGACCATTTGATATATTTAGCGTTTTTTTTTTCTCTAATGGATGGAACTATCGTTAGCAGGAATGTTAAGTAGGAAGCATATGCATGCATGAAACATAGGGTCAGAAAAGAGGACAGAACCACCCAGCTAAACAATAGAGCTACAGACCATACACAATTCAGACACTTCCAACAAGTTCTCTACAATTTCATTATTGTTAGATAGGATCAACATGAATGAAACTATAAAGGCGTAGAGTGAAACTGAGGATAAACAACTATAAATATATAACAACAATCTGCTAAAAGAAGAGCCCCACCAGAATCAGTTAAGAGAAATTCTGTGTTTACGTCAATATTTAAACAAGCAAAAGATGGAAGTAGAATAATATCGACTTAACATACCTCTTTGTCATTTTGATACTTTGTTATACTCAATGGATTTTGTGAACACTGCAAAAGGCAAATTCAAAATGTTAGATTTGAACTAAAAATTTTATTAACCTTATGTAGAACATACATCCATAATGGCTGCTTGAACTCTCGGATTTTGAAATGCCATTGCGATTTCTGGATTGGCCATAATTTTTGAAATAACTTCTTCAGGTGTAAGCCCAATTTGATCTGTCAAAGGTTCCAGATAGAAACGGTGAGCCTTAATTATTTTATAAGCCCTAAAACAATTTATATTTATAGATGAACAATTAATTGATAAAACATCACAGAAAACATATGAAAACAACAAGATGATGTTCTTTTCATATTCTTAGGGTTCTTAAAAACTATTTTCAAAAAACTTTCTGCAAAATCTTATAAAAAAAAAAAAAAAAAAACTTTCTGCAATAAGTTTTCTATATAAAAAGAACTGTTTTTTATTCTTAAAAACAGAGAACTGTTTTAGAAATCTCATTTCCAAACAGGTACCAAGTAACTCAAAAAAGTACATATATACAAATGAAATTATTAATTCTTGGAAAAAGAAATAATCTTTGACCATTCATGAATTGAATCGAAACTTTGCAACTAAATTTCAAAGAATGTATTTAAATCAATTTCAGCATTGACACTAAGAGAAATGACAATAGCATCAGAAATTCAAAACTAAAGCAAAGTTTACATAGCAATCTTCTATGCTTATCAATTATTTTGACAAAATAAAACTACAAAACGTTGGTCCATATCTTTTCATGAGTGGAATTATATGATTGCATCAGTGAGAAAATAATATATATCATTCGCATTTCAGCTATATATGATATACATGATGCTAAAGCAAATCTCGCCTAGAGAAAAGTAATCAAAGCCATTTAACTCCCACCAAACAACTACTGAAAAAAATGTACAAAAGCAAAAGAGATCGACTTGACTGACCAAATTGTTGCTTAACTTCAGGGCTGCTAAGATCAAAGTTTTTCAAGGAGTCCATGAGGCGGCCATCCCATTGAGGGCTTCCACTCATATTGTTACTGGCAGTAATAATTAAAGCAGGATAAAAATCATATTAGAAAAAATATTAAGTCCCATACTTCAACGAACTAGAACTCCAGCCCAATGGAACAAGATGATGAAAATGAAAGGGCATTGGGACTAGAACTAGCAGCTAGTAATGTGATTATCATTTAGCATCTATGGCATATATATTATATGAAGTGAAAAATAAAATCTATATTATTAAAATTTTATATAAACGTGATAGCCTAGAACAGATAATTACTCAGCAAATGAAGAATACTAAACCATACAAATCACAAAATAACTTTTTAAATATGTTTTTACAATAACTATCCAGGCCAAGCTTACAAGCACTCCAACTAATCCCACTGAAATATTTAAATGCTGGAGAACTCATAGAACTTCAATATCTTAAATTTAGGTCGCCACTGGGATTTGAACCCATCTTGTCCTAATAACCACATGGCACGATGGTTAGAGTGAGCCACCCTTCAAACCTCTCTTTGAGACCCCTCTACATCAACAAAAACCTTACTTTCCTTTTACTTCCAAATAAACCAAATATTATTAATAAAAGGGAAAAAATAACTTGTCTAAAAAGGGTTACCCCCAATCTTGAAAAGATTAATGCTCTCATAGAATGATAATCCAACCTAAGGTTAGACACACACCAAAAGACTGTGGAAAGTAGAAACCTTCGCAAAACCCTTTCAAAAGGATGTGACTCACACAAACACACCACCATGGACCAAGAATCATAGTAAAGATCTTATTATAAAGTCAATGATGTTAAACCTCCCATTGTCAAAAAAAATTCAACCTTTGCAATTTTGGACCTCCAAAGTCCAGCCCAAATGAATGGAAGACCCATACTCAATGGAGTAAAGCTAAGGTGAAGATCTTAGCTTCATCAGAAAATTGAGAGCGAGTGAGGTGAATTTCGTCTCTCCCTACCTAAAAACCAATGTTGTTGAGGCATGGTCAGCCCCTTGCCCTATAATGGCTCCAATGGCGATAAGAGCCTCATCAAGAATCAATCTCCTCACCATAAAGGCACCTACTTATGGGGTACGCTATGGGTCAACGCAATTTTAAATTTATCCACTAGGACCTTACCTATAACCCTCTATGGCTCTCCAATCAGGCCATTCCAAAAGCCAGTAGCCATGCGAAAACAACCATATCTCCACGAAAATATCAATGTCAAGTTGTCGTAAGCTCAAAAGAAAGAACAAAAGTTTAGAAATTTTATTTCTTAATAGCAACCCACAAATCAAGAATTCAACCTATGGTGGTTAGTATCATGACTGAAGCATAAAAGCTAACTCAACGTACTTAACTAACTTCAAATTTCCTTCCCACTTCAAAATCAAACCTGAGTTATGCTCGTCAGGGTGAGTTGGAAGCATTGCTTGGAATAGAGCAAGACGATGGTAAAGGAAGGCCACTGAAGTAATCAAAATAGAGAAATTTATAATCCTTATTGAGAACTAACCTCAAACTAATAGGAGAGGCCTCTTTATATAGACAAGGCCCTCGTACAGAGATTGGGTTTTTTAACTAACCCAAAAGAAGCTATAAAACTAGTAAACTAAACAAAACATGACTAATGATTACATCAGCCACCGACACGTGAAAATAAACTTGATAAAAAAGCTACCCTTTGAATAATCCTAAGTTAGACCCATTTTAGATTTCCACAATACATGGAATGGAATACAGGATCTTGGTTTCTAGTGTTATGGGTTTTAGTCAACTAATTAAATAGGAAAAACGTTAAATTCCAACATCACCAAGCATGTTCTGCAATTTATATCTTACCAAATTTTTCAGTAAAATAAAATCAGACATAAAACTTGGTTATAGTTTCAGAAGTTTGAAAACAACAGTAGTAGTTTATGATCCATTACAGAATGTCACAAGCCATTTTAAGATTATAAAAGCAAACACAAAAATGAAAGAAAGCACCAGCATGAAAAGTAAAAGATTGCTCAGAAATTCTACGACATGAATATTCAAACTAATATGATATAAGAAGGCTTTGAACAGAATCATATTACTTTAAAGGAAAAAAATGAATAAAGAAATTGAACTTACAGCATTTCTTCTAATTGCTGACGATATTGTGGATTTTGCATCATCCCTGTTCAATATAGTTCAATTAATAAGTGATGCCTTGCAGAAGATTAGACAATATTAGTACTAAGAGACCACAAAATTTTTATTCTAGAAGATTAACATATGAAATGAAAAACTTGTCTAACACCTAGTTATCAATTGGTAAAGTTAACTTCTTCCGTGCATTCATACCCTCTGTGTTCACACATTCGTTTTCGTTTTTTAGTTAATTAATTTGCTTCTCTTATTTACTTCCAGCATACCCTCCCTTCCCTTAGGGTCTCTTCTTCTATTTGCAGCAGGAACGCCCCTTTCTCATTGCTTATTAGAAGGCATAATGCTTGAAGATGCATTAATCAATAGACTCACACTTGAATGTTTCTGGATTTCTCATCTCTTCAGGCAAATGGCTGCAAGATGAAAAACAAGCACAGTTCCTTTCAGAAATAAACACAAGGTCAAGTACTCAGGATCAAATTTAGCTGTAAGTTGCTTCAGGAAATGATCGGCAAGTTACATGCATATGCAACAAACAAGCAACAAAGGATCCCAGTAGGCAGAAAAGATATGCACCTAGAAAATGAGACGGCATTGAATACCCAAGACATGGTGGAAAACAGAACTAACATTAATGCATAATGCAACTTATTGAAAAGAAAGAGTTAGTGTAAGCATAGGCATGTAAAATACATGTTCATCATTCTCCCAGAATAACTAGTGGCACAAGAGATGCTCTATCAACAGGCAGAAAGCGGCAGTTGCAAGGATCCTCACTGAGTTAGAGAAAATGAGAGAGAAATTATAGACTTTACTGAAACCTTTATCCCAAAAACAGTTAAAGCAGCTTTCATTTGAATATCCCTGATGGGTCTTCCACTGATGAATCTTCCGAGGTTTGCCTTAAGAGACATTAAATAGGTGAAAATCAGGAAGCCCGTCCTAGAATTAGGTGATAATAGCGTCCCCAGGCTTGATGATTTAACCAGTGAATCTCCTAAAATCTTTCAGAAATTTTTGAAACGAGGTTTCTTGAGCGGGGGTGTTAACTCCACCACCAATGAGAGAGAAAAGACAAAAGGTATTGAGAAGCAATTATTTTTCAAAAGGTGGCAGAGTTGTACTAGTTTCATCCCCTCGAATATTCCTACTTATGCAAAATTTAAATGAAGATTATCAAGACTAATGAGAAAGTTATAACTTGAGCAGACACAGATGCATGAAGGTAGTCATTTAGTCAAGTGGAATATTATTTCCTATCATAAGAAATTGGGGGGCTTAGCTAAGGCAGTATCCAGTATAAAAATCAAGCTTTAATTTCCAAGGGCTGGTGAAGAACTCCTCTTGATCCTCTTCTCTGTGGAACTTTAATATATATTTGGGTTACAGTTTCCATCCTTGGATTATTATTACCAAATTGGTTCAATGTTTTGAAAATTATTATTATTGTTGTTATTAGTTTATAAGAAGTGTTTTGTAAATTACTTGTATTTATATATGTGAGGCAATGCCTATTTCCACACATTTCTATACACATATTTTCAAAACAGCAATGTGTTGTCACTGATATAAACAGATATACATATGGGGAAACCAAATCATATAAAATTAAAAATTATTGAGTAAAAGCTTCATACGGATATATCATCTTCTGCACTGTCGGATCTTCCATCATTTTCTCCACAGCTTCCACTGATAAGACTGAGCCAGGTTTTTCTAATACATGAGAATATCAGAGATTTTATCAAAATTTTATGTAATGACTAAAGTGCAGTAATATACATTCAATCATGAATTGCAGATGCTGCAACACGTCAACAACAAGATCACAGAAATATAAACTAGCTGTTGAATTGAACACAGAAATATAAAATAACGGGCTTAAATTTTACTGATTGGGCCAATATAGTTAAATATTAGCCTTAGCTCTAATTTTTCAAGACTGGGTTTTGAGTTGCCATGCTATTTAGCTTTACTTTCTCTTTGTGTAGGACTTGTCCATTTGCTATTTCAAAAGGGAGAAAAAAAGAAAAATAAGGAATAGCGTTAGCGAATAAATATTATTATTTATTGTTATCAACTTACGGTTGAACTGGGGTCCCTCTGAACCGGTAAAAGCCTGCTTAGAAGCAGCTCCATTCTGTGGAAGCTTCACAAATAAATCAGAGTAAGTCAACATACCAACACTAGCCACCACTACAGAAAAACAAACTTACTTCCTCAGTAAGCTGAGCACTCTTTGAAAAACTTGTGTCTGTGACATCTTCGTTGCTTTCGAAGGGACTCTTTTGGTTAGTTTCATCAGGAGAGATATCTACAAAAGCTGTGAAAAGAGGTTTCAGGTTCCTACGCTTCCTAGGAGGGGGGAACGATAACATCTAAAATAAATCTTTGAATAGACCAATGGTGATGGTGAGTAACGAAAAATATCTAATCTTTTTTTTTTCCTTTTTTTTCAGATCCTTCTTTATTTTATTTAACTTAGTTGGTATGTGTGAAAAATTACAAACAAATGGCAAGGATAACGCAAGGAAGGTACAAAGAAATGGAAAAATTAATAACATTTCATTGATTATATTTACATGACTTGCATGCTACTGTGCAGGTACAAGCAAAGAAATAGGATTAAGCCATATCACCTATTCTACTGGAACTTACAAAGCCAGTTCCAAAAAAATTGAAAAATTGACATCAAGGAGTTGTGATGGCTACTAAACCTCCTTTTACATATCTCTTGTTATTTTGTTATTCATCAAAGCATCCTACAACTAGGCAAATTGGTGAAATGTTGCACCTAAACGGTAAAATGGAATTTCAAAGATTCCTCAAACGCATCTAACAAATAAACAAGTAAATACACACACATAAATACATATAGTTCAAAATCCAGTACAACAAGGCAATTAAAGTACTCGAATCAAAATGGCCATGTAATTTTATTATAAGAGGAGGATCCTCAGTTACCAAACTTCTTTGATTCCTTGATCTCTGCCCCATTTGTAACATTACTAACTGGTTCATCTTCAACTTTTGTTGCAGTTACATCAATTGAAGCATTGGGTTCAGAAACAGATGGAGGTGCGGTCGTGCCAGTCCCAAATGTCAAAGGTATTGGAAAAGATGGTCCAGAAGATTGTGGAGGATTACTAATCGGGCTGTTTTGAGAATTCATTTGAGACATCATTGTCTTGAAAGCTTGTTGCATTGCATATTTCTGAAATTCAATTACAATGAAATAAATAGGAACAAAAGAAACACATGGACAGATAAAGGTTAGTACTGATCCAAGTTGTAAAGTATATTGAAAGAAGAAAATGGAACAACAATCTTATAGAAACAAAAGGCCCATGGAATGTAAAAGGGCAAACGGAAGAAAAGTACTGGAAAAGATTCTGCACGCTGGAGGGGGGCAAAGTAATAAGATGAAACATTAATATATACTATGGAAGATGCAAAACTGTTTATAAGAGAAACATAACTTCTAGTAGGCACAAAGAACAATAAAAACATCAATGCACATACTGATTCATGATACCAAGATCCAATATTGAACATATGGTATTTTTATAGTTAAATTGATAATCCTTAATTTCCCTAACAATTAACATGTAGCTTGTATTATCCTTTTATCAGGTTTATAAATTGAAAGTTAAAATTAAGATAATATGAGTGGTCGATTGGATAACGCATCATCCAGACTATTGGAAAAAAAATACCTTTAAAATATAAACTAACCAAAATGAAATAGAACTGAAGATACATTACGTTTCCAAAAACAGAAACTTGACTCTAGCCTAGTTTAAAGACCTCAACCTTATTTCAAAAAGACCCTTTTATTGCCTTGCAACCATAAATAAATAAACACATCCTCAAGAAAAACTCAAGGCGTCAATTTTATGGAGCAGTTTGAACCATAAATCTCTTGCAAGCTGAAACAGAGAGATAAACATATTTATACTCGTAGTTGGACCTCGAGGTTAAGCAGGCATATTGATGGTGAGAGTACGACAAGGAGGAGCCAGTGGGACTTACTGTTAGATGTTTTTACTCTAAATAGTAGAAAAGAAGCAATGTATGGAAGTTGGCGATAATCACACTTTTTTTCCACTAAACCGTATGGTGTGATTGTTTTTTAGGATTTTGCTTTGATCCATTATACCAAAGTGCACCCATTCTCTTCATTTATTTATTTAATTGAAAATGAAACAGAATTTATCATCTCCCAATACAAAAAGTCTACGAAGATAACATACAATTCATATCCCAAAGATAATTTCAGGACATTAGGGATCCCTCATACAAGTAGAGCTTGAATTAATCTAAAATAATCCTAAACATCCAATAAATAAAAAATAATAATGAACTATGCAGCATACGGTAAATGCACGGCATATGACTCTTAATTGTAATCCTGCATTATAAATGTAAACAAATTTATGATCAACAATGATCATACTTGTCTTTTGGTACACAAGCAGTCATTTCTTGCTTATCACTCCAATGTAACATTAGTACATACAAAATCCTTTTAATAGAGTTTCTTTCAATCCTAAATTTGAATTAATAAAACATCACAAAACAAAGCAAGGCTAGCACAATCCAGGTGTGAAAACATATTTTTCATGCAAAAACAATTTACAAGTTTCGAACTCAAGCCCTCAGTCATAAGTAGGTGAGTCTAAATCCACCAGGCCAAAGAATTTTCATGCAAAAACAAATTGAGAAGAGAAAATTAAAGTTATAGCTAATAGTAAATTAGGGGAGCAGCCAAGAAGGGTGAATTACCACATTTTTCCAACATCAAAAAGTGCAGAAAGTTTTGTATAATGAATGATACGATTTTTAAGAGGTCAACAACTCCACACCATCCACAAACATGAGAATAAACAGGTTGTAGAACTCCAAGCAGAGAAACTAGAATTTTCAAAAAAAAATATCTGCGGAAGCTCAGAGAAAGCTATGGTCATGGAAGACTGACTCTAGCAGGAATGACAGCACCCACAGGACATTTCATAAAGCGTAATCATAATCCCATACCTTGTAGGAGAAAACTCACCTTTAAGTAAGAAGCCACCTGTAATTTTTAAGAATTTGTTAAAAGAACATTCAGCCTAAAAGCTTGTTGATAAGTTTATTCGATCCAAATTTGAAAAACAAGTAGTTTAGACATAGAGCTTTGGTTCTCACCCATGAAAACAATGCCGAAAGGCCAACACCAACACCAACCCAAAAGAGAGGCGACCCTCTAAAAAAAAAAAAATTTAAGTGCAGAACCGAAGTCTAGAAATCTACAATAGAAGTAAAAGATAAGGGGGTGACAAATTACACATAAGATGAGGGGGGAGGAACTGATACTGATGGAACACCAACGGAAGATGATTGATTGCTAGTTGTCGAAGAAGAAACACTTGCGAACCGTTCAGCCACTGTTTACACGACAAGAAGAGAACAATCAAATACGAAGACGAGTAGATTACTGAAGATTACAAGCTACGTTAAAACACCATTTCCAACCACGAATTCGAACATTACCGACGATACGGTGGTTGGGTCGACGATTAACGGCAGAAGCACAAATCCTTGGAAAAGGAGGTGGAGACTTGATCCTGGACCTCGCGAGGCGCCTGCTTCCGCATAATTGATTGGTTCGAGTGGCAGTGGAGATAGTAGAAGTGGAAGAATAGCCGAGTAGAACAAACTTGGGAGGAGATGTTAGGGCTAAATTGAGCCTGTCCATTGGATTTTGCACTTCCGCGCGGATGCTGAACAGAGAATTTGTTGTGGGAAGGAGGAAATTGAAATGATGATGATGATGATGATGAGATAGGATTCAAGTTCAAACCCTTGGAATATTTTCGGTTAGTTCACAGTGTGGAGACTGAAGAAACTTCTGTACAGAGTTGCCGGTGGTCTTGATTCACGGTCAGGATCACCTGCCCGCGGGCTCATGCGTCCATTTCATGATATCTGCGTATATTTTATCCAATTTTTCAATGTTTTGGAAAAAGCAAAATTGAATAGTGATATATGTAATTTATTTTTCTTAAATGGCTGAGCAACATCATAAATCCAATACCTTACTGATGTTAGAGCTACCACGCCGTCTTATGGATTATTTAATCTATTTGAATCCAATATAGTTGAATATATTTGCTCAAAATGTATATTCCGTCAGCTTAGTTATGATTCAAATCAAAAGATTAAAAGTTCAAATTCACACCTCCACATCTTGAACCATAAAATAAAATCCACTCATTACTTTTAAATTTATGCTACGAATAGGACTAGATAGATAAAGTAAGATTAGTGAATCCAGTGAAAGTCGAAGACTAAGAAGAAGGTACGGAAGTCGGAAAAACGACTAAATACGATAACGAGACCATTCACAGCAGAACAAGTAGTTGCCTTTAGAGCTAGGATAAGTAGGGTGGATAGCAGTTAAGATTAACTAAAAACCTTCAACCTAGACGTAGAACTCCTAGCTCTGGAACAGATTTCATTTCTTCTTTTTAACAACTACCGACTTTTCTCCTCGCTCACGGAATTCCCCCAATCGAGTCTCAGGTCAAGAGAGAAGAGCGGTGGCATACCTTGAGTCACTCGCTTCCATTAGGCGGCTAGTTATAATAAAATAAAAATGATCTACGAGCCAGAAAATTCAATTTTAAATTATATTTTGTTAAAATTTTTTGACCTCTTGTATCATCCCAGTGCTCAACTCTTCATTGGAAACCAAAACCAAATGTTTAGTAAAATGGAGAATAGTTTTCCTACGTGAAAAAATATTCAAAGAAAAAAGAAAAGCTAAAACTTAAAAGGAAAAAGAACCGGTAAATCCAAACTCACGATAAGATTACAAGCTAATTTGAAAATTATTTGTTACCATTATGGTTTTAGATATTAATTTTAGAAACATCAAGGAAAAATGGGTTAAACAACATGCCGAAATTGATCATTATCTAACGGTCAACCCGAATATATCTTAACTAATTGTCAACCCGAATATATCTTAACTAGTCAAAAGATCAGACCTTTGAATCCCCAAATCCCACATTTTTAGTTGAATTAGATGAAGGATCAGGCTGGCCCAATTTCAAAATGAAAGATCTGTATCAGGTCAGGTCATTGGTGTGAACAAGCACTTATACTTGTTCAACTTAAAAATAATAAGAGCATTCTTCATCTTCATTTCACTTATAACTTATAACTCCCATGTAAGAATACATATCATCCCGCTCAAATCCCATCTCCAAAACTGTGTCTAATTCCATTACAAGTTTACAACATCATAATAAACTATGAACTGTGAACCCAAATGCCTAAATGTACACCACAAACAACCTTCTCAAGCTTTGTCAACTTCTAACAACTAAGGATAACATCAAAAGGATATTACGAGGTTATAATCGACTTCTCCACGACTCTGGTTTAATGCACAACAACGCACGGTGGACAAAGTAGTTTCGGGCTTTGATGGATATTGGAACCTTCATGTTACAACCCATCAATATCCCTCTGACTATCATCTTGGGTCGCCATCATAGGCAAGGATGGGTGGGATTCCATGCGTGGGAATAACAATTTTAGACGAAATGCATCGACTCCATTCAAGTAATAATGAAAGAGTCGCTTCGCCCTTATGAACCCAAGACGACCATATAGTGCAAGTGCTCCTTTATTTGTAACTTCAGCTTCTAATGTGACCTTGAGACAAAACAACCGCAGATGGTAAGTTAGCATGTCAACTTTCTTTTACAAAGGAAACAAAACCGTTCATTGGTCCAGAAAAGGATCAGACAAGGAGAGAACAAGTAGTCCTCTCTTGAGGCCAAAGAGATTACAGAAAACAATTCCGGTTGGCAAAGATAATAAGAGAGTGGTCGCAGAATTGTTTAAAATGAGAAGACTGACATAAATACAAAAGTCAGACATTGTCCCAAAAAAGCAGTGCTCTCTCTAAAGTAGTCTTCAGATTTCTTTTGATTTTTTGTTTCACCACCGAATCCCACATCAAAGGTTTAACCATGATTATCCAGATCTATGATTCCTTTATTAAAGGGTGACTTGCAAAATAATTGCAGCTAGCATGTTTGTTCAAACAACTCAAAACATAATTAACAAAACAACAGCCATACTATTTTGCAGATAGAAACTCAACAAGCAACCACTTGGTTCAAATTGTTAAATAAAATAACAGCAAAAAGAAATCTGCTACTCAAGACAGTAATGCTGCAGATAAATTCAATAGGTCCCATCCCATTAGTTTCAAAGTCAGATCAGGTTGAGCTATTTATTACCATCTTCTTATGGGTTTCTTGGCAAGAACAGAACCAAAGAATCTTCAAAGAAAAGGAGCTTTCTTATGATCAATTTTTTGACACTATAGTTCTATTGGTTATTACTTGGTGTAATTTCTTTTTTTTTAGGATATCCGTGAGTGTTCGAACCAGCTTACGCACACCTAGACTAATTTAACGGGACAACCGTTTGACCCTACAATATTTGGTGTTGGAAAACACATAGGAATTACTAATTCCTAAAGTAGGTGACCATCATGGGGTTTGAACCCGTTATTACTTGGTGTAAATATTCTCCACTTTTCTACCATCAACATGATAGATGACTTAAACTGGAAAAAGTGAGCCACATTCAAAAGAATTTAAAGATTGATAAACATTTTAACATCATAAAATGCTATTTTTTAAAACTGACAGTGTTCAAAACCAGTTATGCACATTTCAAGTAATCAACCAGTCCTATAAGATTATTGCCTAGCTCTACAACTTTGGAATTGAGAAACTCATTAAATATTAGTATCCTATCCAACCTTAAACCCATGACCATGGTCTCAAAAATAAATAAGTTCCACAGAATCCCAGCACACATAAAACCTTGTTAATCAGGAAAGGAAATGGATTCTTTTCAAGTTTAATAAATTGAGAGTGACATTAACACCCAATTTTTTCTTTACCTCTATAGTACACCACATCAAGATTGAACTATCAACTGAACTTGATCTATTTGATAGTTAGGACACTTGAGAAGTACTCAACATCTCAAGTAACTAGCTCTAAGAGGTTTCGAAGTCATGATCTCTTGTCTAATTTAAAAGACTTTTATCCCTATATTACCAATACTTTCAGTCTGATTAATGGGTACATCACTACTTTATGTTATTACATTTCAACCCTTTACACATACTCCATTTTCTCCGTTGTAAGCAACTAATTGTCAACCTAATACTGATAGATGAAGTTAAATTACAAGTGCTAAAACAATTAAAATTTCCATATGAAAATGGTTATTGCAGACTTGAAATTATTTCCTGCAGGGTTATGAGAAAACATCATGGAGAGGACCCCAAACGGAATTTCTTTTCAAATTTCATTTATTAAAAGGCACTGACTTGGACTGAAACAGAGTTTAATGAAATGGGATGTCTCCAAATCCAACTCCAAGTGACCATGTAACATCGAAGAGAATCAGAATTTAAGGAGATCATGTCATGGAAAAAAAAAACCACTTGGGATTAAATGGAGATAACATAACAGTATAATATTGCTGAGGCATACTCAGAACTTTATTTTTCTTTAAAAGAATGTCCTGTTTGTTGATGTTTCAGGCTAGACAACCATCCAGTATTAACTCAAAGTTCAACAATTTGATTAAAAACATACAGAAGCAATCTCTAAATTACAGAGAAGATAAATCATGAATTAGCTGCTTTGACTCTAATGAATCAATAAAGGAAAAGAAATATTCACATGCATATAATACAGAGAATACCATACATCTATGATGCTGACATACCTCATCACAACCTGACTCCATCATGACTTTTATAGATCTCGTGACTAGTTCTGTAGCTACAATACAGAGGGAAAAAACGACAATCTATGAACAACTGAACTCCAGTAGGTTTATAACAAATAAAAAAAAAAGTATATTGAAACCCAATTCAAAATGGCAAAACATTATGAAGTAATGTCAATATTATGCATATAGATAAAAGATGGTATAGGAGAAAAAATTAGGATCATTCCAAGAGTAAATCAGTCATCCTTAACAAAGAGCATTAGATAGAAATTATCCTAATAACGTAGTTGTAAATTGTAATTACATCCAAATCCAAGTACAGAATACAGATGAATCTTCCTCAGAAAGCATAGCTCCAAATAAATGGGCCCATTGATAGTTCAATTATACAAGGAAAAACACTGAAAGCTTCTATATAGGATAGCTCAATCAGCTACCAGGACCATCAATTTCATTGATCACATAAAACGAGCCACTCCCAGACACAGGTCAATGGAAACCACTTCACAGAAGCCATAAAAAGAAAGAAAAATTTTACCAATGCCTTTTCCTCTATAGGGCTTGATGACGACCAACATTGCAATATACCCTCTGAAAGTGCTCCGATGCTCCCCCATCTTACAAACCACCGTCCCGACACATTTTCCTCTATGAAAGGCCTGAGAAAACAACAAAAATTAAAGAAAAATGGCGACGATCATGATTTAATTAGCCAAAACTTGATACGAAATCGAGAGTTATACCAGGAAAGAAAGTTGGGGCCAGAGGTAGACGAAGTAACGATAAGTGAATATGGAGTAGGGTTCGCTGAGTTCTTGGTCGACAAGATTCATGATAGGAGGTAAGTGATGCTCACCGCCGTAGCTTACGTACTCAATCTCCGATGCATCAAATTCAACTTTCCTTGTTTCTCCTTCTTCTCCTACGCCGTCCAATTTCGTTTCCATTCTCTGATACTCTCGCCGGAGGAGTTCGCCGTAGACCGCGGCGTCGCCTGAAGGAATCCGGCGGGCGTTTGGGGTAGTAATCGGTGAGGAAGAATTAAACTTGAATGTCTGGGAAAGTTTGAGGCCTTTGACGAACCCCTGAAAATATTCATTTGTTTAAATTATTGGAATTATAATTTGTATTAGTTAATGTTGTATAAACTTAGTATGTAAATTCGTTACAAATAAGATGTTTAAGTCATATAAATCTAAGTACACGGTAGATTCGCTTCTACTTAACTTATATTAAATTTAAATACATCTTAAACTATCATACAAAAATACATTATTTCTCGAGATATAATTGTTCATTTGACATACATCCCTTCCATGTTCTCAACAATATGGATTTTTTTTCGTTTGAAGGCAATATATTTGGGTGAGGATTCGACACATAATCTATTGATCGAAGATATGTGTCTTAGCCATGGTTTCAAATGTCCAGCAATACGTCAACATGTCGCTCGACATGTCGACGTGTCGAGATATTTGACATCGACACAGGGGAAAGTCGTTTTCCCCAAATGTCATTGACTTGTAGACTCAAATGTCGTTTTTTTTATTTAGATTATTTTATTGTCATCTTCTTCCTACCACGATTTATAATTTCTCACAGCCTCAATGAATGTAATCTGTTCAATACAACTTTCACATTTTAAGATAAAAATTTAGTAATAAGTATAACTAATAAAATCATTACGAATATAAAATTCAGAATTTACTTTATGTTCTGTTAGAAGCAGTTGACTATTACTTTTTTTTTCAAATAATGGTTGACTACTTCTTCAGTGTCTTACATATTAGGAATGCAACTGCAAATGAGATAATTACTGACTTGGTTTTCAAATATATTTCTAAATTATAATTAACTCATACTTATTTCTCTTTTCAAATTTGAATTTACACATTTTTAAACACATTTAAAAATTCTACGGTTATTTCAATCTTTATATATGTCAATATTTCACATATATTGTTCTGTGTAATTAAATACTAAATTTTGTATTAGAAATTATCAATAAAACATAATTAAGTAACAATAAACTTTAATTTAATAATTCAAATAATTTCAATGTATATATACACGATTTTGTTCCAACATTTTCCATCGCAATGAAATTTTCATAAGTAATATTACTTATGGAAATTATAGTCAAATAATTTAGATATGATGGTCAAAAGTGAATAGGCAAATTAAGCTACAATTAAAGTTTCCTTTTACTTGCAAATAATTTACATCAATCTTCATTAAAGAAAAAAAATCTTTTTTGGATATTTCCATCGACGTCGATATTTTCATAAATAAAACGGTTAGGGTGATTAATTATAGGCTAATTAAACTACAATTCAAACAATTTCAATCAATTTCTACAATTTCCATGATTTTTTCCGAAATATCCGTCAACATCAATATGTTCGTAAAATCAAGACCTCGGCATTTCTATCGACATCGACATTTCGAACACTGGTCTTAGCTAATTCAATGTGAATCTTTAATCGTAGATAAGACCACACAATTTTCGCTAACGTTATGAAGCATGTGATGTGACAGGTGTAAATTTGTACAATTCACACCTTTTAAACTTCTCATTAACTAGCTACATATATACATACACGGGTGGAAAATACCGTTCTTATTTCGAGATGTCGTTTACTCATATCTCGAAAGCTAATTAAATTGACTATGTTAATCTAAATACAGCTAAATAGATAAGATATTTTAATACCATCTTAAAAATCGATAATTCCATCTTCCAGTCTCACAATCCTTGAACTCAGAAAAAGAAAAAAAAAAGTGATAGGAGCAAAGCAAGAGAATCGTGAGTTCTAAAGCAAGATGCAAAGAGTACGAGCAGTTTTTGTTTTTCCCCAAGGATTAAATGAACTATTTAATAACATTTCCATCCTTTTTATTTATTTGCTTTATTTCAATTTATATATTGTGATAGGAATAACAGTTTGGAGATTGTGAAAAATAATTAGTTTAATCTTATATTGGTATGTAAATTTCAAATGTCCATTTTGGTCATAAATTTTTAGGTTAAATTTATTTGTCTCTAAACTTTCAAAAAAGTATATTACAGTTTTCAAAATATCAAATAATTATAAGGTTCAATCACAATTTCAATCCCGACACTTTTTACTTTTTTATCTTAATATAGATATGTGGAGGCGTTAAAAAGTATCTAACTTATCATTGAACTTTCTAAATATATTTTTTTTTCAATTCACAGACTTAATTAGATACGAAATTGAATTTTATGTTTAATCTAATAGAACTTTGACCTAATTTAATTATAAATATAAGCACTAAATTGAAATTAATTTTTTAACATATTATTACATTTAGAAATACAAGATGATACAAATTACAAGGTAAGGATTCAAACTCACAAAAAGTAGAAATGTCACCATTACTAAAGTCATGTTTGATAACTATTTTATTTTCTATTCTTTTAAAAATTAAGTTTAGAAACATTACTTTCACCTAAGGACCCGTTTGGTGACGTTTTCGATGTTTCTTGCTTCTCCTATTTTTAGAAACACTCTCAAAATTGTATAAAATTTTTGTAAATTAAACACAAGTTTGTTGTCTTTTTTTTTTTTCATTTCTCTTTCCAATTTGTTCCAAAACATAAATGAAAATACAATTTTATCATTTTTTAATCTACAAGGGTTAGGGTCATAGAGAAAACATAAACAAAAAAAAAAAACGAAAATTTTATCCCATGGATCCTAAGTTTTCCTCGTTTTGCTATAGGATTTTTATAAACATTTTCAAAATCTAGGTCAAATTAAAAAAAGAACAAATAGTAGTTTTAAAAACCTCGTATTTGCTATTGTAGTTTGACTAAAAATTTAAATATATTTTGATCTAGAGATAAAAACTTACCAATGAAATTGCACGAAAACAAGTATAATTTTAAAAAGCATAAAATAAAAAATAAAAATGGTTATGAAACTATATATTACCCAACCGACAACTGAAACCAATAAGTTATAACTCAACCGACATCTGAAATCAACAACTCAAACCATTAAATTAATATTAATAATGGTTTCAAGTAAAAAAATATTCATATACGCAGAGAAATGAAAGAAGAAGCTTGGAATTGGGTATAAATTATAATAAAAAAATACAATATAATATAATATATTGGATGCCATCCAGTAGAAAAGAGGACGCAGTGTTCGTCTCCGGTTCTCCTCATTTTTTCAAAAAGAAAAACTGCAAACAGAGTTTTATTTTATTGTCCAATATTTAAGTGGAACTTAATATACATATATAATATATATAATAATAATAAGGATTTTTGTAAAAAAAGTAAACTTTATAGGCCTAATCCACTAACAATAAAATAAAAGTCTAATGTACCTTTAATGAACACGGAACCAAACATTAATAGTTACCTAATATATTTTACTTCTTTTGAGTGTATTCAGTTTCATTTATTAAGTTGTTTTGTTTTATTTATAGATTTTAGATGAAATATTTGTTTTTTTAAAATTAAATATACGCTCTTTTACACATTATACCAATGCTAATGTACAATTAATACATCAAATTAGTTATATATTTTTTACAAAGGAATTAGTTTTATATTATGGAAAGAATCAATAACATCCAATACACCTATATAAACTAATGATATACCCAATATAGATATTGATATATTTGAAAATATAGAAGGATAAAATCAAAGAACTAAAAAAGTAAAACTTAGGGTGCGTTGGTAATAAATGTTGTAGAATTATTATTTTATCATATTATATAATTTACAACCTATTATATTTTACATGTTTTTGTAATATTTAATATATTTATAAAAGTTTCTTCTTAATATTTCTTTTAAAAAACTTGAAAACACGAAAACCTATAAATGTTGTTTTCCAAAATTTCACCACTTGAATACCACAAAATCTGAACCTAGCTTTCGAATCGAAACAATCACAAGTTCTAGCCACCTACCTTATAAATTAGTCCCTACACGTTTCCCAACACCATATGTCGTTGTAAGGTCATAGAGTTGCCCTATTATAGTCACAAGTTGGCTCGAACATTCACAAATAAAAAAAATTAATATATTATATTTCTAAATATAATACAAATAAACCACCAATTAATACATTTAGTAAAATATAATAAATTAATAAATTTAATATATTATATTTTATTTGCTTTACTTGTAACCATAACATGAAATAATATATCTATAAAAGTTCCTTTTTAATATTTCTTTTCAAAAAACCAGAAAACACGGAAACCTAAAATTGTTGTTTTCCAAATTTCCACCACTTGAATATCACAAAATTGGAACTCAGCTCTCATTCAGTGAATTATCTGAAAAAAAAATATACAACCATAAGTTCTGACCATCTACCCTTAGAAATTAGTCCCTACGCGTTTCTCAACACTAAATATTGTTGTAGGGTCAGACAGTTGTCCTATTAGTCGCAAGTTGACTCGATCAACACTCAAGAATAAAAAAAAATCACAAGTTCAGATCAGAAAAGGAAAGACGTAACTAGATTGGATCAGATACACCTTTACATTACTCAATACTCACGGTTGCCACGTCAGCATGATATAAAAAACGGATAGCGTAAACAAACGAAGTATGGTAGTCGGAGTCTCATAAGGTACGTAAGAAATGTTCGAATAATAATAATAATGTAAAAAGGGGAGGGAGGGAGATGACGGAGAGTCCAAGGCGAAGAGGCGCCAAAAGGCGATTGATGGAGTAAAATGCGGGTAGTGCATGCAATTGCAAGCTCAGAAGTATTGCTCCACCTGTAGCCCTCCTCCGCTCCCCAGTTTTCATCTCCCTCCACCGTCCATTCGTCTCTCCTTTTCTGCCCATTATCCACACCAATCTAATTT
>NW_019104505.1:1792740-1851833 GCF_001995035.1 Momordica charantia
AAACAAAATTATGAACACTAATTTTGTAATTAATCTGACAAAATTTGTGTACAGGTAATTGATCCGAGGAGGCTGAAGTTTCTTTTCCAAAAGGAGCTGAGGAACAGTGATGTTAGCTCTCTTAGGAGAATGATACTCCCAAAGGTTTTAATTTGTTCAACAAAATAATTTATATTCATATGCTAATTAATTTAATTTAGATAATATAATTAATGTTTTAGTTTTAATTAATTAATTTTGATCAGAAAGCAGCTGAAGCTCATCTGCCAGCTTTGGAGTCCAAAGAAGGGATTATTATGACAATGGATGACTTGGATGGGGCACATGTTTGGAGCTTCAAATACAGGTTCGTGTCATTAAGATCCCGTTTGATAACGATTTTATTTGAAATTTAGTCAGTAGACGTAATTTTTTAACATTGCAGGTTTTGGCCAAATAACAATAGTCGAATGTATGTACTTGAAAATACTGGTAAGCTCTCTTTAATGGTATATATCTTTATTGTTAATCCAAGCTCTCTTTAATATCTAATACTCTATATTTATCCGTTTGATAACTATTTTTGTTTTATTTTACAAAAAGTATGATTGTGGTAAGTTATTTGACTGGAGATAAAATCATCATCAAATCTGTTTCAGTATTTATTTTGGTATTGAATTTTGACAGGGGACTTTGTCAATGCCCATGGCTTACAACTTGGAGATTTCATCATGGTTTACCAAGATCACCAAAATCACAAATATGTATGTTTTTGTTTCTCTCTTTTTTCTAAGAGAATATTTGCAGGAGTTATTCCTTTGCTTGTTTGCCCTTAATCCAATTAATAATGGATCAATTTTCCTCTTCTCTTAGGCCATTCAAGCCAAAAAAGCCTCCGAGCAAGAGATATATTCCGACATAGCAAAGAACGTCGTCGACGTCGAGATCAACGACATCATCTTTAGCGACTACGATGATGTTACCAAAGCCAACCCCATATACATGCCTTATCCAACCGTGGACGATGATCCCGGCATGTCGTTCATCTACGACACCAGTTCTGCCTTCGCGGACGACTCACCCTTCGACTTTCTGGATGGATCAATGACCACCAACTACTCGAGAATGGGACCTCTTGAAGGATTCGGGTCGGTCGAAAACCTATCTCTCGACGACTTCTACTAAGAGACGGATCGATCGAGAGAGGGTGCATGGTTAATTAACTACATAGTAAAGAAAACTCCTGCATGGTTTCACAACAAGGTCAAATATTAACTTGAAAATCCTTTGGGGACGAAGGGTTTTGACTTGATATTTGTACTGTCTATTTTGGTACAATCCTTGTTTTATTTTGGTACTAAATGTGTGTGACCATGCACGTTTGTATAATAAAAGTGTCAAACTTTAAGGTTGTTTAGCTTATCTTAAATAATAGTACATTAACTTTTCATCACTTTGTTTACTATTTTTTATATCATATAGTTTTCAATTCTCTATTAAAAAAAAAAAGTCAATGGAAAATCTAGATGTATCATAGGGCACCATATTTTTGCACGTAATCATTGCTTTAATCTCAATCTTTAAACATATGATAGATTTAAAAAAAAATGTTATCATAGACTTTTGATTGTTTTTTTTTATCATGCCACTGTGTTGTGAATGATTATTTTAAATAGTATTTAAAAAATTATGATGGATGAATTGAACCGATAATCTAAATTATGGTAAATTTAATCTGCTATAATACCCTTAATGCTAACTTGTTGGGCTTACTTATGGGCTTGATCAGAGAAATCATCTAATCCATCTAAAAATTTAAGTTAATGGATTACAATAAATTTAATTTTAGTTTGGTACTCTTTCAGTTTTTTTTCTTTAAATTTTATTTTAGTCACTATATTTTCAACATTGGTTCATTTTGGTTATTCTACTTTGAAATATCCATTATTTTAGTCATTGTATTTTTAAAAAGGGACCATTTTTTGCCTTACTTTTGTTTTTAATCTCATTTTTTTATCACAATTTCAACACGACACTATACTCAATATATTTATTTAAAATGTACCATGATTTTATATTAAATGGTTTTCATTATGTTGAGAATTTGTGTTAAAATTTTGACAGTAAGAATAAAAAATCGTCACTTTTTAAAARTACAGGAATCAAAACAAACATTCTAAAAGTACATGGATCAAAATAAACCAAAGTTAAAAGTATAGTAAATATTTTGAAAATATATAGAACCAAAATAAATCAAACCTGAAAGTCCGGAGAAAGCCGATATTTTAACCGATATTTTAACATAGTTATTATGTATAGTTGTAAAATTAATGTCTATTCGCTACMAGAACGCCCATAGCTTAACCACAAGTTTCCCCAAAAAAGAAAATGAGGATTTGGAATTGTTTTTCATAAATAATGTTAAAACCAAAAAAGAAAAAAAAAAGTATTATGATAACTGTACGAGATTCCTCCATATCACCAACGAATACCATGATTTCCATATAAATAGAGTGCGATTTCATGATTAAATACAAAAATATTGTACAATAGATTTCACTTGCAGATTAATTAAATTGTCTCGCCTGTTGATTAATTAGATTATCTTTAATGTCATGATCTACTAATTAATTAGATTACCAATATGATAATTAGTTAGATTATCTTTCAAATCACGATTAGAGATGAATAAACCACCACTCAACCCAATTTATTTATATGGATTCTCAACGTTGCCTTCACTTGTAGGTTTGGATAATTGACAAAACCCAACAAATGAAAATCAATATAAATGGAGAAAAAACAACAATGCAGGGGTTCGAGCATAGGACCTCATAAGTCATACCATGTTAATATTCATGGTTCCAAACGAGCATCCGGTCCAAAATTGGGATCCGACCAATATCGATGAACCAAAAGAGCCACCATCTTGAGAAGACATGTTAAGGATAAGGATCCCACATTGATAAAATAAGATATCTTACCGGAGTTTATAATACATGTAAATTTTGTACATTGCATTAGCATGACTACCAGGTGGAGACCATGCAAAAAGAAAAAAAGAATTTGAGTTTTTTTTTCGTGGTCCCTGTTACACGACTTTCCCTCCATCTTTTGATCCCTAAGCTTCATATCATTTCATCTTGGAAGACCTATCTCTTTCTAATGTTGTTGAGTATCCAAATATTTTTGTCCTCCTCACCGCCTCCACCCTTCTCCTTATTTCTCTCTTCTGTTCACTATCAAACATTTCCCTAATATCTATGGTAAATACACGGCGGATTGGAACTAGGTCGAGAAGGACTTGGTTGGTAACGTTTTCGTTTCCAAATTTCCTAAGAAATCTAAGTATTTTACAAGTAATTATAGACTCGTTTGATAATGTTCCTGTTTCTTTATATTTAATGAAGAAAAATGTATTGCGTGGTTCCAACCTCTAAGAATTTAAGTATGAYAAAACGATATTTTTATTTATGTTTTGAAACAAATGAGAATGTTCACAAAAAGGGAGAAATAAGAAATAAAGTTAGTTGTAAAATGCTTACCTTTCTTAAGAAAATTGGAAACAATAAACAAGAAACGGAGACGTTACCAAACCGGCCATATGTTTCTTGTTTCTCATTTTTTTGGAACATTCTCAAAATTGTATACAAATTTTGGAAACAACCGGTTTCTTCTTTCGTGTTCCCATTTTCAATTTGTTCCAAAACATAAATAAGAAGATTGTTTTATCACACTTAAATTTATGGATGTTGGGATCATGCAATTCATTTTTTCTTAATTAAAAATGAAGAAACAAAAGCAAGCAAGAAACGAACGTTACCAAACGAGTCCAAAGTTTTCAAAGGTAGGATGTTGTGCCACCGTCGTTTTCTGGCCACAACAATAAAAGAAAGAAAGAAATTGAGGGTTAGGTCTTCTTTTTTAATAAATAATTTTTCAAAAAAGAAGTTAGTTTTAAAACTCATTATAAAAAAATATAATTCGAATTGTAGGATCTACCACCATTCACGACTAGTATAGTTACTAGGTGGAGACCATACAGAAATAAAGATTTTTCTTTCTTAGTTCATCTCTAACTAATATGTATCTTACTTTCCTTCCTTTTCATTTCACAATCATCATGTTCAAAATTCTTTTTTATACAACATGTGTGGGTGGGGGTTCGAACCCACGACCTCTTGGTCAAAGATTGTCAACAATATGATATTTGGTATCTTTTTTTTATTATTTAAATTCTAATATTTTAAAATTTTTTTGTTGTTGTTTTTTTTTTTTGGGATAAAAAGATTTGAGCGGTTGAAGGTTTGGAAGGTGGAGCATTCAAACAAATTTCAGTTAAAAAGTTTAGTCCAAAATATCAACTAATTAATATATAATTAGTTTTTCTTTAGATAATATAAAATTTTATATAATTATGTGTTCCATAGGTACATATTTATGCCCAATAAATTATTTATTTCATTTTTCATAAATAATGTAATTTCCTTTAAAGAATAAATAAAAAATAGAGGTAATTTAAAAAATACGATGCACGAATTTGTAGGATAATGACACAATTCTCACAAAAATCACGATTTTCATAGAATCTAAATAGGAGGAAAGATTTAAACTTTGAGACCTTATTAATAAATTTATTAATTGAAAAAGATTCATAGTTTTTATAAGATGGTGCTTAATAAAGAGGAGAAAGTTTTTGCTTAATATTGGCAAAGGATTTAATGAAGAACATTTAGACAAATTTAACTTTTCATCACTTTGGTTGCTATTAATTATTATATTATATACAGTTTTCAATTCAACTATAAAAGAATGAAATATATATAGATTTAGCAACATAATGCTTAAATCCAACCAGGAGTATGAAAATAGTCCTTAAAAAATACCCATGACTAGTCACAATTTTACAAACATGGAAAGAAAGAAAGAGTTCATCTTTTTTTTTCCAACCAACCACGGTAATTAGTACATATTTTTTATCGAGAAGTTATGAGTTTGAATCATGCTCTCAACAGGTTTTTCATAAATAATGTATTTATTTAAAAGATCAAATAAAATAGAATAATTTTTAAATTAATTACACAAATATGATAGATGAATAATAGGATAACAGATTTAAAGAAATCTTTGTGAATTAGATTGTCCCTAAATATTATCAGATCTTTGAATTAGATTGTCTCTCAATTTTATCAGATTATTTATTTGACAGGCAGCATGGATGCCAGATGGAAACCATGCAGAAATTTAGATTCTATTTCTGCCCCCTACTCTGACTCTACTCTGAACCCTAGCACTCTACCCTTCTCCATTTCATTTTATTGCCAAACTCTGACCTCGGGTTCTTCGCTAGCTTCTTCTACAAACGCTCTTGTCACCACATTGATTAGGGAAGAGAATGATCTATGATATATAAGAGAGGACCATTATCATCTGAGACTGCCGTAAGAGCTATGTCCAAAACGAACAATGCCATATCATTGTGGTTCACAGACTTCGCCTATCATTTTATTATTCATTGTCAAGGTCAAGTATTTTTGTCTTCCTCACCGTCTCCACCTCTCTATTAAGTATCAAATATTCGTCCGACCCTTATCTTTTATAATATATAATAAATACATGGATGAAATATGTATATATATTTTTCTTTTCTGCTGAAATTATTTCTCACGAAAACATTATGCACCTAAATGTTTTGTCCATTGAAATGGGGTCTTGAAGTTTGGAGTCGCCACTATTATTTTAGCCACCACAAAATGAAAAGGAAGAAAATTGAGTGTTATGACTTTTTTCCCAATAAAAACATAAACAATAAATTTCTCACAAAGATTATGATTTTGCAAATTAGATTCTCCCTTAAGTTTTACCAAATATCTATTCGATAGAATATAGCTGCCAAAGGAAGAACATGCAAAAATTAAGATTATCCAGTATATATAATTAAATTTTTTAAGCAATAAAAACTATTTATAATTTGTTATTCCATAGGCACCATATTTAAGAATAATATAGAAAAAGGTGATTTTCAAACAAATTTTTGGAGAATCGAACTTACGCCCTTTTGGTTATGATCAGAAAGAAACAATGGAGAGTTGGAGGACTATTCTTTTCATAATTAAACAAATGTATTTATTTAAATAGTTTTTAAACTATTTACACAAATATGAAAAATGAAAATAATAGCACAACAACACGATTTAAAAAAAATCTCAACAATTTTCATAATCTTAATAATAGATTCTCCATTTTATTTCATCCACAAACTATAATCTTTAACTCTCCGTGTCAAAATTTTTTGTCCTCTATCTCTCTCTTTTTGCTTTTAATTAAGCATCAAACATTTTAGTCCTTCTGACCATTTTATTAAATATATAATTACATAATTTTTTACCATTTTCTATTTATAGGGTATTTCATGGGCTTGAGGTGGACTTAGACCCATGTGATTTTAAGTCCTTGTCATGTGTCACAATCCAATTACAATTAGGTCGGTTATGTTATATCATCAAACAGGGACAGATTTTGATTGGACTAAATGATTCGTGGTGCAATCTATGATATTGATCCTGTTAATGTCCCAATAAAATATGAATCTTGTGCAAATTTTTGATTAACTATTTTTTGATACATTTTTATACCAATTAATCAAAATACGAATTTTGGTCAAATTTTTTATATTATTATTTGGCAATAAACTTTATTTGAATTTTAGTAGATTGTATGTTGTACCTTAATTTCAATTTCAACTTTTGATTTGGGATAAATTTTGGAATATGCTCAAATTTTGATTTGAAGTAAATTTCCAATTCTACCGAAATTTTGTCTTCTAATAAAATTCTCGATATATTCAAAGTTGGCTTGAATTTATAATAAAATTTGAATTTTACTCCAATTTCAATACGGGTAAAATGAAATTCCAATTTAATTCGACTTTGGTATTCTAAGAGATAAACATGCCCCAGTTCATTGTCAATAAAACTTACCTACCACATGGCGAGATCATCTACGACCGACTTCGTCAGCTCATCTATGGCCAAGCTCTTAAGCTCATCTACAGAAGAGCTTCTAAGCTTATCTATGAAAAATATCCTAAGTTTATCTAGGAAGATTTCTTAAGCTCATCTACGGAAGATATCTTAAGCTCATTTAAAAGGAGCTCCTAAGCTCATCTACGGAAGATATCTTGTAACGTCCCAGACTCGGGATTTGGACCAAAACGGAATCTTCCTGGGCTTGGGCCGTTACATAATGGTATTAGAGCGGAACGTCTCCCAGTACGCCGATACCACATCTGAATAAAAGGGATCCTGAGATCGTGTAAGAATGGTTAAGAAAATGTTTAAAAAAATTGATAGTTACTACCTATACTAACAAGATGCACCTTTATTTTCGATAACTCAATCGTAAGAATTCTAACTTGGAACAATATTCGATTTCTTAAACATCAAATCGATACAAGTCTACCTAAGGCCATGAAATAATTGATAGGATGAAATTGATGGAAAAACTAAGAAATTTGAAAACAATAAAAGAAAGAAAAACAACGATTACAAGCCACTCTTTCAAACCTAAAAGTAATATTTTGCCAAAATCTAGTTGAAATATGATTTTCTTTATTTACATAAATTACTTATTTTTTTTCCCTCGAAACAGTATGCAGCTGGAATTGTGAAGTGATCAAATCCTCGTTCATTCCTCGTACAGTTCTACCGAAAACCCTAATTCGTTTCGTCGATTGATTGCAATTAGGTCTTGAAGTTCCGAAGGTAGGGTTCTGCGCCACGTTAATGGCGGAAACTACCAGTAGAGAGGAGACCACATTTGACGCCAAGCGTAAACCTGACCCCTGCTGCGAAGCAAAAGAGGAGCATTCGAACAAAATTCAAAAGCTCGAAGTGGTTAAGGACGAATCTTGCCATGATGTGAAGAAAAGTGAGAATGGAGACCATAAGCGGAGTGATGAACACATTGATGACGATTCTTTGGCTGCCGAAGGGAAAGACGGTGAAGTTGGAGCTGGTGTAGATGCGGGAGAAGCAGATGACGAGGAAGACGATGAGGAAGATTACGAGGATGAGAATGACGAAGTGGACGAAGAGGAAGACGCCAGTGAAGCAGTCGAGGATCGTAAGGGGAAGGGCATCGTGAAGGATGACAAAGGAAAAGGGAAATTGATAGAGGAAGACGACGACGACGACGACGAAGATTCCAGTGACGGTGGAAGCGAGTTGGGCTCTGAAGAGAGCGATTTGTCGGATGATCCGCTCACGGAGGTCGATTTGGACAATATCCTTCCTTCAAGGACGCGGAGGCGGACGGTTCATCCTGGAGTTTATTTTGCTAAAGATCTGGGGAACGATGACGATGATAGCAGTGATAGCGATGCTTGAAAGCAGGAAGGTCAGTAAAACTCCGCAATCGAACCTTGAAGTCAGTAGAAGTTGTATGAGTTAATATTTCTCACTTTATCTTCTTTAGGGATAATGCAGCAATGTAATGAGTTTCCCCCATATAAATTGATTTTGAAGGTTACATGTTTTTTCCCACTTTGATATCCAAGCTTTGAGGATTGCCTGCATATTTTGTTTTCTCTAACGTTCCTTTAAGTTTTCATTGGGAAATCTGTAATTCTTCACCAATTGGAGATGTTAATAGTGTCAATACTCCTGCAATTCATTAGCTTTGTGAAAGCTGTCGCTTCAGACTTAGTTCATCACTTCCCTTTGGGATTTTTTAACTCTAGCTCCATTGAAGTAAAACTTTGTGCTAAAGATCTTCTCCTCTCAGCTCTACTGCATTAAAATTTGTCATTAAGAAGTACTTTGATTGAGAAGAATAAAATATTGGGCTAAAGATCTTCTCCTCTCAAGCTGTATTGCATTAAAACTTTTCATTAAGAAGTACCTTGAGAACAATAAAACTTTGTGCTAATGATCTTCTCCTCTCAAAGACTATAATAATTTAAATGCTCTTGAAGTGAAAATTTTCCATGGAGAAAGACTCACTTGATGAAAATAACGTGCTAATCTGTGAGGGAGTAATCTTGTTCAATGAGAGAATTCTTCTTTACATATCTCTTTGAATTTTTCGGCTTCGCTCTGTCTGTGTTTCCCTTTTATCTTCCCCATGAAAAAACATCTGTGTATATCTGCAGGAATAGTCACGTTTGGTGTTGTTATTTGCTGTTTAATAGTGCATTGGACCATATATGTGAGTCCTCAGTTTAGGTTTGCCATCATCATTCTTTCTTCTATCCGTTAGGCTTGTTTATTTGAGAAAATCTTATCTGTGGTATGTTGTAGAGATGCTGGTATAGTACTATGTTTCCTTATGCTCATGTATCTGTTTGATATTCTCTCTCATATATATATATATATATATATATGTATGATTTGGAGAGGGGGTAGGGGGTGGTTTTAAGAAACAAGGCATGTACTCATAGTAAAGGAACTCGGAAAGAACTTGGGCATAAAACTCCGTTTGGATGCTAGCTAACAAGTCTGATCTAACTTTGCCATCATCTGCAAAAGAATTCTGTGGTTTTCTTCTGACAAAATTTGTCTAACAAGTAGTCTAGATTGCGATGAGCCAAGTAACATTGTCCTTGCCTACCGACAATGCCCTTTCCAAAATGGCATGAAAAATTCTTCATTTTGATGAGGATTGTGCTGTGCCAGCGTAGGCAAAAATATCGAGTTGAGAAGATTGGAATCTATGAGAATTGGTATTGGATATTTAATCATCATAACCAGTGAGGAGAGACTGAAATACTCAGATTCTTCTTGCATGTATTCAGTTTTTTTAGAGCATGAGAAGAACTTTACTTTCTTAGACATGGATTTCCCCCAAGTGTGGGTTAAATCTCTCATTAACACAATAAGTTGTTTGAAGAAAGTGTTGTAGGAAAGCTCACTAGAATAGAACCATTAGGCCCCAAGGGGCAGCCCAGTTGGCAAGGACTTGGGGTCTCTTAGTGGCTTAGAGGTCTCGAGTTAGAATCTTCTTGTAAGCTTAATATCAAAAACCCTGATGTCTCCTGGGTCCAAGCCTTAAGGCGGGTGTAGGTGCCCGTGGGTATAAGGGAGCGAAGCTTCGACTCCCAGTTCTAACAAAAAAAAAAAAACTAGAATAGAACCATCAAGTTCCATGCTCTGGAATCCAGGAGACTGACTGAAACACATTCCCATCCATCTCTCAATCTCTTTCATGGCTTAAAATTTTGGATCCCTAATGCTCTTCTGATTACTATTTACAAGTGGATACAGTTTTTGCAAAGAAAGCATGATTGAGCAGGGATCTTCCAATGCCTACTTTTCTGAAAAGAAGAATTACATTTGAAAGTTACATTGGAAGCAGTAGATTTCTTCTTGCTGTAACTGATGAAGATATTACTGACTTGAAAAACAACCGTGAAAGCTCTCATTTTAACTGTTTTACTGCGCTCTGTGATTCTAGAGAGGTGGGAGGAATCTTTGATTTAAGTTTATTCATCTGGGGTCAGGATGCTCTGAACTCAAATCAGTTTTCGATTTTTTTTATTGATTTATTATTATTATTATTATTATTATTTGTTGGTTTTGTTCTACTTTTTGTTTGTTCAGTTCAAGAATGGCTCGTTCTCTTTCATTTCTCTTGCGTCTGTCTGCCGACAGGGAATCTATTCCATTCTAAATACTGATAAATATTTGATGTGGATGGGTATTTTTGTTAAGGAAATCGAGAACTAAAATTACTTTAATTAAGAAATAAATACTTTACCTGTCAAGTTACAGGTTAAAAAATACTTTTGGTCCATGTATTTTGCCCAAGTTAGTTCTTGAATTTTAGATTGTAATGGTTTTATCTTTGGAATTCCAAATTTGGGTTACAATTTAGTCTTGATTTAGAGAATTAAATGTCTTTATAAATTACAAAGAAGAAATCGAAATGTAATAAAAAATTGACACTCGGTTTTGATGAGATTTTTGTAGAATTAAATTGTTACAATTTTTTAACTATAGAGATTAAATTGTTACCGATTTGAGATTATATGAAATTCCTTACTTCAAAAAAAAAAACCTAAATTATATATCTTGCTATAATATTCCAGGTGAAATTTTTTGTATAATTGATATTTTATATTTGTATTGTATATCATGAATTGATATCAATTAATCTTTAATATCGTTTTCAAGCTTTCCAATTTCTGCCAATGCCTTTATTCCTCGACTAACATGAAAATAAATCATAAACAAGGAGCCCATGTTTATCAATGTGAAGGGTTTTTTTTTTTGGAAAAAGGAAAAAATTTATGGGCAACATCAAACGAACTTTGTGTAGATAATTGAGAAATCGTCAGATTTTGAAGCCCGAGTTTATGAAATCTTGTTCCACTCAAACAAAGTCGAGATCTTAAATATATTTATAATCTTAATTTTAATAATTTGTTCTTTGTAAATGATTAATAATGTTTTGTTTAATAATTATGTTCGATTTCAAATTCAAACACCAACTAGAATATATCTCAACTAAAACATTTATAATGTTTTAAAATTTTATGGTTAAAATGTAACTCTTTGGCTTTTTTAACAAATGTAACAAATTTGAGAGTATTTGAATCTTGAATGAATCTCTTAGGTGTAATTATCTGATAATTACGGGGAACAATCAAATGCTAAATATATAATTTAGTGCCTGTGTATTTTTTTTTTAAAAGTTTCAAATTTAGTGTTTTTCTTTTTAAATTAGCGCATGCATAAATCTTGATTAAAGAAATTCAACCAAATTGCAAAAACTAGGGAGATTATACATAACGGTATTGTGCTAGTCACACTCACACACAAATTGATGCAAGTTTGTGTGAAGCTTAAAGAGAGTTAAAGTTTTATAACGTAATTATGAGACATTTTTCTCTACAAGGCAAAACTTCAAACCACACATATACTAAAAAGGTCGAAAATTCAAATCCTCATCCACACATGTTGAAACAAAATAAAAATAAAAAAAATCGGATCTCTAACAAAAAAGATAAAATGAACCGAACCCGACATATTCCTCCAACAACCTACTACCATCCAGTAGCCCCAGTTTATTATTTTGTTTTTCCCTCTTTGAAGAGATGAATAATTTCAACTTTCTAATCGCGTAGAATCAAATTAAGCTCAAAAGACAGAAATTAAAATTTATTGTTTAGTTGTTCACGGTAGATAAATAAAAAGAAAGTATATATTATTTTATTGAAATGTTTTTAATAATAATAGTAATAATAATATATAATATCAATTATATATAATAAATATTTAATTAAATCAATAAACCTAATAAATAAAAATTGAAAATTTCATATTTATTATAAAAAAAGGAAAAAAAAAAAAACTTACAAATATCAAGTTACTTATTAAGCAGGACTCATATTCAAGTTATTTGAAATTATTGCAAATCCAAAAGTTTTTTAATTCCCTTTCTTACTCACCGAGAAAACCCTACTCTGCAACGAGAATTGTTTGAACTCTGTCCACCAAATTGACGTCTCCTTTTCAGACTCTTGATTATCTCTTTCGTTTTCCCCTTTCTCTTCTTCTTCGGTATGAATCTGACTCTGACTTTTCTCTCAATTGAACTTTTCTTTCGCCATAGAACTTTGCATTCATCAATCAGCTGAAATGGGTCTTTCAACAGGTAGAGACAGCCACCATGTTCTTCCACATAGTGTTGGAAAGGAATATGCAGCTGCACCCTCGGCACTTCGGTCGTAACCTCCGTGAGAATCTGGTTTCCAAACTCATGAAAGATGTCGAGGGGACTTGCAGGTTTCTTAACTTTTGCCCCCTTTTTATTTGCTGCAACGTTGCTTTTGATGTTCTTTTCTTTTTGTTGACATTTTCTGAGAAAATTCCATGGACAAAATGAAGAGCTGACTCGATCTTAGATTCTGAGGTCCTTGGGTGGCATCCCATTTTCTTTGTTTAACTCGTAAAGTACTATAATTTCTTTCACTTTCTTCTGCCTTTTCGTTTAGTAGTATTATTGGGTGGTTTGATGATGTGAATAATACATCGAAAATATGATTGTTAGAAAGGGGTTGGGCTTCTGAGAAACACGTGAAAAGACAGAGGTGGAATTGATTGGCCAAATTGGAACCACACCTATCACAAAGATAGATACAACAAGACCGCCTCAATCATGTTAGAGGAATAGCAAATGATAATTTAAGGTCTTCAGAAGTGCATTAAACTCACCATTAGAGACAAATCGCCATAGAGAACCTTTGTATTGAATCATTGGTAATTGGTATTAATCATGTGAAGAGCCACAATTCCAGTGAAAATTATAATTTTCTTTAGAGTATTTAACTTCCATAGCCTAGAAAAGGAGGGATGGTGAGTATTATGAGAAGAAATCAACTGATTAAAAAGAGATTTGTGCAGCTGTTTTGTAATTATCAGGTAGGTTTTATTCTTTAGATTGAAGGCCCTTTCTTTAGGCAGGTCTCTAGCTTTTGGGCTGGTTTTTTTTGTATGTCCTTGAATATGTGCTTTTGTTTTCATTTGTCTCAATGAAAAGTTTAGTTTTTTATTAAAAAAGAGAGAGAGAGAGAGATTTGGAAGAGAAAGTTACATAGGTTGATAGGAGTAAGGTCCAGACATTACTATCCTAGTACATGAGTGGCTGCTAATCCCTTCCAAAATAGTAAGAAGGGAGGGAACTTCATCAATGTTTCTATTAAAAAAAGTTCCAACTCTATGTTAACTTTATGGGACGAGTAGAAAGTTTTATGGTGGAAGTACAAATTATGGATGTGGGTGTCAAATGGTTGAATTTTTAGAGGGATTGAGAGGCCTTGGGAAGAGGTGCGGGATGTTGTTAGGTCCAACTCTTCCCTTTGGGCATCTATTTTTAAGTCATTTCGTAATTATCAGTTGAGCTTTATTCTTTTGGATTGAGTGCTTTCTACACAGTTAGATTTATGACTTCTTTTGTGGAGCTGGTTTTTTTGTATGCTCTTATTTTTTCTTTCATATTCCATAATGAAAGTTTGGTTTCTCATTAAAAAAAAAGATATATATATATATATATATATAATTATATGTATGGTCCTCATTACCATAAGGATAGAAATGATTTTTGCAATGAATCAGAGCGTTTTTGGGTATTGTTGTGAAAAACGATGTTTATAAGGTGGTCATATGAAACTTGGGGAAGATGATCAGTGTATGGAAAAGTTTAGTTTGCTGATTGAGCAATTGGAATTGATGGATATTCCTATGTCTAATGGGAAGTTCGGGCAAGTATGAGGGGAAATTTTGTTTTTCTTTAAGATTGACAAGTTAAGATTCTAATTATGTTCCCTAAATCTTTTGACTTTACTACCCTGCTGTTTAATTCCCACCCTTGCCTTTCCAGTCAAAGACAGAGACCTAAAATTTAGGGGACAAAGTGACGACCAATTTTAGCAAAAAACACTCGAATTTGACCATTCCTTACTAGACTGGCCAGAATGATCTACCCTTCTTGTTAGAACAGAGAAATGCAAATTTACCTCTTGCCTTCAAGGATTCAAACCAGGGAAAGACATTCTCCTCTGAAGCCATGTACAAAGGCTCAAAACTACGAACATCATCTCTTACTATTTCCTTAATATGATAGAGGGATCAAAATCGATGGTTGCTTAAGTTTTGCTCCCTCGTATTTTTATTGTGCTGTGCTGCATGGTAGCATAAAATCCTATTAGAGAATAGACCAATCCTTTTGCTGCATATGCATGTCGATCCATGAACAGAAGAAAGCAAATAAAACCAGCTCGATGGATGATATTTCTTTTGTAAGCTTGATATTTCATTCAACTTGTAAACAGTTTGTAGGATTTCATTATTAAGAAACTTTTACTTTGGCACAGCGGACGACATGGTTTTGTAGTAGCAATTACAGGAATTGAGAATATTGGGAAGGGATTGATTCGTGACGGCACAGGTTTTGTCACTTTTCCTGTTAAATACCAATGTGTTGTTTTTCGACCATTCAAGGGAGAAATCTTAGAAGCAGTTGTTTCAATGGTAAACAAGGTAAGTGGGTTTATGCCACATTTTTTAGCTATCTAGTAAGTAATTAATGAAGTCTTTAAATAATAAATATGAATATGACCGCAATCACAACTTTTGTAGATGGGTTTTTTCGCTGAAGCTGGACCTGTTCAGATTTTTGTTTCAAACCATGTAAGTATATATTTATAAAATATTCCAATTATCTTTTACGTCTCTCATATTTTTCAAACCACCAAGTATCTCCTCTGGATTGGGGCTTGGATTTTTTTTTGTAAGATAAATTGTTCCTTACCAAATATAAATGGTTGTGGTCATCTCATCAATGAGATAGTTCAATGTTTCTCATAAAAAAAGAAATATGCGTGTGTGGTGGGAGTTGGGATAGCATGGCACTGATGATTGGAGATATTTTTTTTATGCCGATTAAACTTGTCATGTTCAGAGAGCTGTGTAATGTTGTATTTAGTGATAAGAGTAAACTGCATTATATGAAAAAGCGAACTGTAAAAAATCTTGAAAAAGAGATTCAAAAATTTATTACAATGCTCTCACTGAGTCGCTGACTCTAGTTCTTACAGCGTTTGATGTATAGTGAAGTGTTCAAGTAAGCCAACACATTTTCTTATTAGTTTCTAGTTTGTTCCTTTGATACTGTACCATGTTGAATTAAATATTGCTCGTCGATGGGATATGTTTGCATAATTGTATTTGATAAAACCCAAACAACCAAAAATATATTGAAATATAAATGATTGAAGAACTAACAAAATTACCCAAGTATTCAAGTTACTTGGAACCTCTCCCTCTCCTCTCTTGAGGTACCACTCAAGCCTAAACCAACTAAATCAATGCCTACCTTCATCTATTCCCCCTCACTCTATTTATAATAAATTCCCCTAACAACTTTCCTAATTAATTACTAATATACGCTTAATACCCTAATAATATTCATAATTCTATCCTTATAGCATTCCCATCAGTAATACACATGCATCTCATTCTTGGCAACCCTATACATAAGTTATCATCTCCAAGCTTTTCTTTTCAATATAAATCGTACCCATTCCCGACTCTAAATACTACGTCTTATTCACACAAACTAATTTCTTAGCTTTCCATTCTGGAACTTCCCATTATTAGGCTTCATAATTGATGCCAACATAGCAAATGCTTCGTAATTGAATTAACTCTCTCTTAACTGTATTTGCAACATCAACGACTTGGGTTTTACTTCTATTGAAATTTTTTCTTCATAAATGTGCTTAATGTTCAATGGATTCATCCTACATTTTGCGTTTCAGTTGATACCAGATGATATGGAGTTCCAGTCTGGAGATATCCCAAACTACACCACTTCAGATGGATCAGTATTTCTCTGTCTCACATGCCTTCTCTAACATCGACTGTTAATCCTGTAGTTGTGTTACATTTATTGAATTGCTTATGTTCTCTTGTAGGTTAAGATTCAGAAGGACAGTGAAGTTCGATTAAAGATTATTGGGACTCGAGTAGACGCGACTGAAATTGTATGTCTTTTTCTTATTTAGTATCGTCAGTTAATGTCTCTATTGGTAGTTCGATCACTACCGTGATATTAAATTTATTTGCTCCTTTCTCTGAATGGGTTTTTTTCCCCTTCAAGTGGGGCTCTTGAATAAATATATTGGGGTGAATTTAGCTTGGCTCTGAAATTCTGATTAACTTTACCTGAAAGTTCAAAAGTTGTGTCCACTGAAACAGTTTTATCTGTTTTGCATATTCTCTGACCCTGATAGAACTTTGTGCCGCTATCTAATTTTGGAATTTAACTTTTGACTTGCTGCTGATTTAACTGTTGTTTTGGCTTGCAGTTTTGTATTGGAACCATAAAAGATGACTTCTTGGGTGTGATAAATGATCCTGCAGCAGCTTAGTGCAATCTTGTTCAGGACATTTTTCTTTGCGTTGGAGTTACCAGTTTGTATCCTCTATCCGCTAACCTTGTACTGTTCCACATTTTCTTGCCTTATTTTACTGTATAGTTTCTGCATCTTCTAAACTGGTTATCTATTTAATGATACTGTTCTTTTGGCCAATTATGTCGTGGCAGAGTGAGTTTAAGAAACCGATTTCTTAATCTATTTATATCTAAATACAACCATGTTGGTCCTATTAATCTCAGTTTTAGGCTATACATTTCCTTGCAGCTCAAACAAACTTCTTATGACATTTGTTTAGCTTGATACAAGAACAAGGAGATGAACTTGATGCTGCCAACCAAGGAACCGGGGAAAGGAAGATTGGAATTAAGAAACAATGGTTCTAGTTTTGATTTCATGAATATAGATGATGACGAGAATGAGATAATGTATATGTTTCTCAATTATCCCCAGTAGTTTACATCATGAAGTCCATTCTCTTTATACCATTCTCTTATGAGGCTTTTTGTACATCATCAAGAGAGCGAATTCGACTCGCGTGCGATCAGCCAATAGATTTGGCCACAGAAGTCCAAAATTGTTGGCATGAGTATAGTATGATGGGATCAAGTTGTCTTTGTTCATTGACTGACATCGTCAGTATCCCCTCGCTCGATCTTAAATTACCTCATTGAAAGAAAAGTCCTTTCGCTTTATATCAATCTTTCTCAATCTTGCTCTTCCTTAAATATAGCTAGGAGAAGATTTCTAGCCCTTTAACCATTAGGTCCTAACATTCTCTCATATATACCCAATAAAGTATCCTATCCCAAAGGCCCGCGTAGTTTTCTATATTTTATTTTCATTTTAAAAAGTTGTGAAATTAGTAGACCTTTGTAACTTTGGCTTGATTAGACCATATGGTATTAAACCCGACCTTCCATCAGTCGCTCGACTCAACACATCATATCAGGTATAAACCTTTTAATTAAAGCAAAACATCCCTAACCTTTGTGATACATGGTGAGATCTTTATTTAAGATCTTCAACACTTAATCATATACCAATTAACACATTGAAATTTTGGTGCAATTTCCTCTCTTTGCATGTTTCAAGATGTGTTTTCTAATATCTACATATTTTATGAATTTCCTATTGATTCATTACTTAATTTGTGACATATAAAGAATACTTTAAATCACAAAAGGCATGATACATTTTCTATTTTGTTTTTAAGATTAATTTTGAACATTGTGATCAAAGGATTCCTAAAAGCTAATATTATTTTAAAATCATTTCTTCCAAATTTATAATTTTATAAAATAAGTCGTAAGTGCACTTGAGATTATAAAGTGTTGTCCATTAATTGTGCTACTAATTCTTATATGCGCAAATGTACACAATCGTCGGACTAAATGCTTAAACACTCAATATTTACTCAAAGAATCAATGCAATAAGTCAATGGACTTTCCTTTCACTAATAACTAAATATATTGAGGTAAAAACTATTTAAAGCGATTATCTTAAATCAAACACAAGGGTAAAGTCCACTAATCTACCACGCATCCACAATCACTCAGTAAAATCGTATAAAAATAAGGGTGCAAGGGGGAGAGGAAGTCGACTCTTTTGGGCTACTCTAACTATGCTGTAGCATTAGTGGAGTATTGTAGTGGTCAAACAGACAAGGTGTTCTTCCAAAAACCCCAGATTTTCTACTACTAATATTTATAGACAAACATTAATAGCATATACACACAGTTTTTATGACCAAGCTAGGTGATGTTTATCCCTAAGTCACCACACACTAAACTCAAGTAGGCTCTAGCCCAAGATGAATGGTTTCACTCCTTAATACATTTTTCCAAACATTATGAAAGAGTATTTCAAAATGGTGATCAAGCACATTGAAAATAGAGTGATAAAACAACTTCAACTCAAAACAAACTTTCATTCAGAAAATAAGTCTAGAACATCTCTCCCTTGCACAAGTTGGTTAGCTATGCAAAGCCATGAGGAGAGTCAAACAAAATGTAGGAATGAAAATAATACAAAGATGAGAAAATGAAGAGAATGAGCTGAATATCAGCTCCCAAATGCCACTTAAGAGTCTTCTTCTTCTCTCGACTTTCTGTAATGGTTTGGAGTGGTTTTCTTGGAGTGAAAGTGGATTCCTTCAAGAATGAACAATGAGAATGTTTCTTGGTGTTTGTGTGTCTTGGAGGCTTCTCCTCTTGTTTGCATTTATACCCCCTTCAGGTATTAGGGCAACAACACGAGCCTGGAGGGACCCAGCTCTCACTTTTGGATAAAATCTCCAATTATTGTGATAAATTCCACTGAGAAGCCCGTTCACTGTTAGCTTGCTGTTTTTTGTCTTTTGTCTTTATCTGGAACCGATGCTGATCGAAGCTGCAGCAAAAATACTCATAATCAGATCATTTAATTTAGTGCTAACATAGCCTCTTAGTCATGTGATATATTGATTTATCTTGTAATTCAAGCACACCCACTGAATAAATGAGATTAGAATTGACTAATTTTAGCTATTTCATGCAACTCAAAGGCACAATTAACTTTATTTAGGAGAGTTATCACAAAGCCCGAGTTGTTTAATCTAAGCTTGTGAAATCTATATTACAAAATATCGTCTCAATTCCTAAAGGAACTTTGGAAAGCCGTTGCCATTCATACCTGGTGGTCCACGAATTTTATGCTGGTAGCATCCATATTTTAGGTCGGTGTCGACGTGGATTTTCACTAGTTCAATGAAATTGCTTTGGGTGAAGTGAGAGAACCACGTGACAGACTATAATTCCACCTATCATATTAGATATAATATTAACCATTTGACAAGTTTTTATTTACCAGATACACAACCTAAAGTTCATGCAAAAAAATAATAATAATAATAATAAAATAATAAACTTTGAAAAACACACATACATATATTTTCTTTGGCAAAGGAAAAACATACCGAAAATTTTGTTGTAAAGTGAATATTCCAGTCACGAATTTGGTGTCCTACACGTCGATCGTATAAATGAATCTGAGCCGTTGAATATTTTAGATCTTGAGATGTTGTAATATTATTCCTCAATAAAATAAGAAGAGAGAGAGAGAAAGAGAGAGAAACTCTTGATCTCGGGCGCAACAGCTTCTTCTTCTTCTTCTTCTTCCTCTCTCTCGTTTTCAGTTGATACTTCCACAGCTTGGGAACGAAGCTGTAATGGCGAGCAGGTACTGGATGGTCTCATTACCGGTTCAAGGCACCGCTTCTTCCTTATGGAATCGTCTCCAAGAACAAATCTCCAAGAACTCTTTCGATACTCCTCTCTACAGAGTACTGATTTCACCGCTAAATCTTCAAATCTCCTCCTCTTCTACTCCCTGATTCCTGTGATTTACTTTTTTTATGTTTATGATTCTTTTTTGCTTAGTTCAATATTCCTAATCTCCGCGTTGGAACGCTAGATTCGCTCCTTTCCCTCAGCGATGATCTCCTCAAGGTACTTCTTTCCGGTATTTGATTGAAAAGTTGTCTGTGCGTATTTGAATTTAGTTACAAGTCTGAAATTTCCAATGTTATTGGATTTTTTCTTTTGTTTTGAATGTGGATTTTTTAATTAGAATGGTTTGGACTGGCTCGTCCTTTGATTATCCTGCCATTGTTTATACGGCCAAAAAAAAAAAAATTGTGTTATGTTGGAGATATCAAAATTCGTTTAATTGTGCAGTCGAACAGCTTTGTGGAAGGAGTTTCCCACAAGATCAGACGGCAGATCGAGGAACTGGAGAAGGTTTCAGGTGTGGAGAGCAATGTTCTGACAGTTGATGGAGTTCCCGTTGATTCGTATCTCACTAGGTAACATGGACGTTTTTAAATTGATTTTAATTGGAAAAATCAGTTTCTGGTTTTGCGATTGATTGCTGAATTTGGTTTGGTAATTGAAGGTTTGTATGGGATGAAGCCAAGTACCCAACAATGTCGCCTCTGAGAGACATTGTGGATAGCATTCACAGTCAAGTGGCCAAGATTGAGGATGACCTCAAGGTAACTTTTCTTTGCTTGAGCTGATGCCTATGTTGGGATTTGTTTATGCATAAATATTGTTGAAACTCTTATTGACACTCTGGAAATTTTTATCTATAAGATTTCCAAAATCTTATTGCAACACAATGGAAAAGTTGATTTTCCTCCATTTAGGATATCGCTCCCTCTTAATGAGTTATTACCGTTCTTAATATTTTAGTAGTACCATTCTTACTGGATAAGTATTTTATTTGTCCTTTCTCTTCATGGTTGATGCTAATTGTGACCTTTTTTTGTATATAGTTGTTACTTCCATACTCTGACTGTGTTATTGCCACCACTTGTTATTCTTTCTTAAGATAAAGAATAGTCAAGCTTCAAATGGCTAGGTGTTGAAAGAAGTTTACTTCCACCTTAAGGTTGTGTTGTTGATCAAAAATAGGCTTTGATGAAGGTGAGAGTTGACGAACAAGATATGAAATCCTAAGTCTTGCACAGTGGTAGGAAGTACTTAAATTTTTTGGAACTATCACAATCTGATTATAATTATATTCGTCTCTTGGCCTGACCTAATTAGCAAGGCAATAACCATTAGTATGGGATGAGATTGCAGCAGATTCTAATGGATAAAATAAATTAAAGGTTAAACACTTCAACTCAAGTATCTAATAACTATTTGACTCATGTGACGTATCAGATATCACATAGAATTCAACAAACATTCAACATTTATCGAATATGTTTGGCAAGCATCATACACATCACTAGAGTATTCGTTCCTTATAGTTTATTACCATCACACCATAACCTAATTCATTGATTTTCTAAACTGAAATATTGTGCTAGTTTTATTATCAATGAAGATATTTCATCTCAATAGTGACTCAATGTATGCTTATTATTTTGTGTTTTCCTGGAACTTTCTTTATGTAAAAAGCTTTCTTTAGTGCCACTGGATGATAAACTAACAAATAATAACTGAATCCTTTAGTTATTTACTTGGTATATAGTTTTTGGATGCTATGGGGGTTCAAATAGAAATTTCCATTGAAAGCCTATTTCTATTTCTAGATTCGGGTTTCTGAGTACAATAATGTGCGGAGTCAACTTAATGCCATTAACAGAAAGCAAAGTGGAAGGTATGAATGCTCACAATCGATATATTTTTGTTTAGCATATTTGATATTTCTAATTGATCTTGGTTTCATCAGCTTGGCAGTCCGTGATATTTCCAATCTTGTAAAACCAGAAGACATAATTACCTCAGAACATCTAGCAACTCTTCTTGTAATTGTTCCCAAGTACTCACAGAAAGAATGGCTATCTACCTATGAAATACTGACTAGCTATGTGGTAAGTTTGTGCTTTTAACTTTTAACTCGCTCTTGTACAGCACTTCAATAGGGTGTTGATTTACACACTAACTTCTTTACAGCTCACTTAGATTATGTTAGAGTAGGTGCAGTGAACTATTTTAGCCTCACAGTGTTGAATTGTCAGGAATTATGGTGCTTGCTTCTTGTCTTTTGTTCTGTTCTTTTTATGTTCTCATAATTATGCTAAGCTTTTTTAGGTTCCCAGGTCTTCCAAGAAGTTATTCGAGGATAATGAATATGCCCTTTACACTGTAACACTCTTTAGTCGCGTTGCAGACAATTTCAAAACAAGTGCACGTGAAAAAGGGTTCCAGGTGAATATTAATTCATATTGAATGATTTTTTAAAACCCAGTTATTAGTATATGGTAGTTTTTCAGGCCTAATCTCTTTTAATTTTTAATGTGTCGGAGATTCGTGAATTTGAATATAGTCCAGAAGCACAAGAGAGTAGAAAACAGGAGTTAGAAAAGTTGAAGGAGGACCAGGAAAGTTTGAGAAGTTCTTTATTGCAGTGGTCCTATGCTAGTTACGCTGAGGTTGCTCCTTTTTCCAGGTGTAACTGTGAAATTTCATGTTATTTTTATTCCTTTCCCTTGATTGGTTTCTAACATATCATCAGGTTTTCATTTCCTGGATGCACTTTTCTGCTGTACGTGTCTTTGCTGAGAGTATCCTGAGATATGGTTTACCACCATCCTTCTTGGTATGTATCTTGCATTTTCTCCCCTGACTTCCGCCTAGCATTTTCTCTTTTTACAGAGCTGATTGTGTCAATGATTTTCAGGCATCTGTATTGGCACCAGCTGTTAAAAGTGAGAAGAAAACAAGGTCAATCCTTGAAGGTTTGTGTGACAGTACTAACAGGTAAGTTATTAAGTATTTTCATATTCTATTGCCATTTAATGTAAGTTTATTGATGTTGCTCTCATTGGATATTCAATTATTACATCATGTTGACTGAAAGTTACTGGTAAAGATTCAATTGCGATGCCAGTTAACATAGTTTAGATTAAACTGCAAAATAATCGGTAAATGTTCAACTGTCATGTCAAACACTTGCCACTTGCCATTTAATGTGAGTTTTTAAAAGATATGTTTGTTTACTAACAAAACATGTTGAAATCTTAGCAAAAATTCAAAACACAATTTAGGGTTTTTCTTTTGTCATAATGAGAAAGACAACTTTCATCGAGAACAAATGAAAGAGTGAACAATACACAAAAAGGAATGCTCAAGCCAAAAGGAGCCTACAAGAACCCAAAACAAAAGAAAAGAAGAAAGAGAAAAATCAAAATACCAAAAGGAGCTTCGATTCTAAAGAATGGGAGATAAAGGAAAATCACTAAAGTCCTTGGTGTGACGGAAATCCAAAGGGTGGCGTTAAATTTAGCCAAGTCCCGAACCTCGTCCCTAGAAATTTTCTTCTCTCCGGGGTCAAATGTATAGCTTTTAAATCTACGGCCTTTTTTAGACTAAAACATGTTTCTGCTTTTGTTTTCAAATCTACTTTTGAGAACAATGATTGAACGACAACAAGTGGTGTGTGAAGGTTAAGATCATTAGGCACTTTGAATAGCTCATCTAGGATAATAATTTTTTAAAATAAAGGAAAAAACAACTTTAACTAAATAGTTACTTAAATATGTTTTCATTGTCTTGTTATCTATAAACATAAAACTATTCTAAGAACAATCTCCCAAACAATCCATAATTTTTTATATTTTGCTAGAATTCTAAAAAACATTTTGAAAATTAGATTAGTAAAAAATATTGTTGATAAGGTTGTTTAAATTTCTAAATGCAGAAATTCAAAACAAAATATTATCAAACATATCCTTCTAAATTAATTGCTCCTCCGTGGTAGCCATAGGCAACTCAAATTGCCTATTTGGATTTAGTTTAGAGTTCACCTTCTATCCTCTGTGCTTCGTGAAGCTTAGATAGCATCTATTCCTGATAATTCTACTTTCAGATTTGTATTTTGACAATCGAACCATGAATCATGAAATTGGTAATGTGACCCAAGATTTATTGTATACTCCAATATTTTGGCTCTTATCATCTGCTTGTTCAAGATTTGAACTAGATTGTTAAATCTCCTTTTCTATTTAAGAAATTCATGGACATAAACATAAATATAAGAGGGAAAAAAAAGATAAATTTTGAGAGTGGGAAAGATTAAAGTAACTGAACATAATTTATACTTGTGTTTTATAAGATATCGAGTTATCTCATCAAAAAATATATGTATGGTCTAATATTGGGTCTAAAAATAAGTGGTTTTAAGATTTCTGTTAAATATAATAATAAAATATTCTACGACTAGGACCAAAAGTAGATTCTTGAGCAAAATTTAGGGGCAAGAAACAAAACAAGGTATATGGGAGGATTAAGTAAACTTTAAACCTATATTCAATACACTTGTCCTGATAGACTGTCAATGCCCCATGTCCATGCCAAAAACAGTTAAAGACATTTATCTTTGACCAAAAAGGTCGTAAGTTTGAATCCTCGTCCACACACGTTAAACTCAAAAAAATGTCCCATGTCCATGCCCTACGAAATTTGTGTATGTGGAATGCTTTTTATGGGTGTGGTTTTTTCGTTTATGATCGATTTAGGATTTTGGTTGGTGCAGTACATATTGGAAAAGTGAAGATGAAGCGGGAGGAGGAATTGCTGGTCTGGGAGGAGATTCTGATGCACACCCATATGTCTCCTTCACAATCAATCTTGCCTAAATCACACAGCTCCTCTTGGCTTCCAAAGTCAGAAGGTTTGTTCTCTATAGAGAAAATAATAGTGGAGTGGACCAGATCTACATTTGATTATTTCACTGTCATATTGCTATTCCTGGTTATTTATGAATAATTGCATCTCAAGTTGTTCATGTGAGGGTTTTGTGGAAATATGTTACTGCGCTTACGTATTTATTGGATTTGTTAATAATCATATACACTGGGAATTACCCGTCGAGGAGTTCGACATTTTTGAAAAGGTGCGACCACGACGACGTTCGGTATTGTATTGTATTACTTCTTGATGTTTGATTTGACTGCACTGTGACTCCATGTTGAATCCAGTTACATTTTTTCGCCTGCATTATATTTATACAAGAGGCTCTCAAGATTCAACTTGATGTTAGATTTCATGCTGAGCTTAGGAATAACATGTCTGTATTTTGAGTGATGAGTGAATTTGAAAGATGGTTGTGTTTTTTGGTTTTACTTTTTACCTGGAAATGCGAATAGAAATGGAAAGATTTACAAAGAAATGTTATGGAAGAAAATTTTGCCCCAACATTTGAGAACTTTCAATTCTATTCTGTTTTCTAATTCTCGTTAGAATTCTGATGAAGATTGCTAATAGATAGTATTCCCAAAAACAAATTGAAAGTTGCGGAGGGCCACCTTTGCCTTGCTAAGAGATTTTATTCTTAACGGAATTAATTAGACAAATCGCACCACCATAGTCATGCTCTACCATTCATAGGATCAATAAAAAGCTCACTTTTTATACAAGTAACTTGTATTGGATTTATTAATTGATTCATTTTAATATGTGTTAGCATTGATCCAAAACTAAAATGGTTTTGAAATTAACGACAAAGATAGGGTGGATAAACAATACGTAGAAGCCACATTTTTTCACAAATTGCACCAAAATATTATGACTCAAGGCTCAATTGCACGAAAAAAAAGTTCATTTTAGAGAGAAATTGCGGCTTCTTTACAAGATTTCACCATAATTAAGCATTTTGCAATTATGGTGCAGCCAGTCGTATAGACCATGAGTTGAATATATGATTTTGGTGTCCCAAAAATCTCACACCATTGATTTTATTTTGTCCTCAAACTCATCCATTGTTGCTATTTTCTCTCTTTTTTGTTAAATATTAAATGTTGATGCCCCACCTCCATGGAAATGCATCTTGTCGTTTTCACTACAGTTCATCCATTGCTGTGTAAATGACATCACACATTTCAAATCTTTTTGCTACATAGAAAACGAGATGCAACGAAATGTTTCTAGATTTGGACTCTTTTGTTGACATTAACTCGTCAATTAGTCGTTCAGTATATATGTATATATACACACACACAGGATGAGGAGAAGCCAAACTAGAGGGAATGAATTCTACGAAAATGAAGCTTTTTTTTCCACCACATGAGGATGCTTTGTTAATGGGAAGAGCATCTTAGCTCTTTTTTATATTCTTTTTTATTTTGGGGAATAGAAATCATCATCCCATGGATTTTCCATGTCATATTTTGTGAAGAAAGAAAAAGAAACATTAAAAGTAATAATAATAATAATAAATCTTAAGCCATTAGAAATCGTGTTGCCCTGTTTTTGTTTCCTGGAAAGAATGAACGTGAAGAGAGGAGGGGGAAGGATTTTGTAATTTAGCAAGTCACACTTGTTAAGCCCTAATCAGTTAACAGTTATTTTCGCACTCACTATCAATAATAAAATTGAAAATTTTTAAATTTTTTAAAAAAACTGCAAAAATATCTCTTTTCTTTGTCTCTTTTAATTGTCAAAAATTTTATGGTAGTTAACAAAAGATGGATTTAATGAATGAGCACCTAACTAATTTTTTTAATACAACCACCTTTTAAGTAAGATAGAGCCATAAATTTTATAGGAGGGGTGAGAAAAAATTTTACATTATAAGTTTTTGTATATTTAATTTTTTTAATTATAAAAAATTTAAAAGACAAGTTAGCAAAAAAAAAAAAAAAATACAAAATCGTATTAGAATTACAACCACAACCAAACCAAGAGAGGTAACCCCTTCCTTACTACAACAAGTGAGGTGGAGGATACGAACTTATAACCTCGTATGTATCAATTACTCATGAACTAGGCTTATACTTACTTTAAGGAGCAATTACAACTTAAAACATTATGCTATTTATCTACGGTTAGTTTGGATATAAAATAAAAAAGATCCATGTGAAAATATGGAAATGTTGGGCATATAGATGGATGATAATAAAAATAAAATAAAGTAGCATTTATTTTTAGTATAGTTTTAAGTGGTCGTAGTAGGAACAGACCAAACCCAAGGGAAAAAAAACATTTTTAACCAAACTTTATTACAGTGTTCTTAATTGGAGTTATTCTACACATCAATGAAAAGAAAGAGAAGAGTCAACCCTTCAATCATTTGAAAACATACCCAAATATGAACAAATTTATAACGCATCAAAACAGCAAGCAACATCGAGACATTTGAGAGCACAGACATAAAGCAAATCAAGCAATAAAAAGCTTTAATAAAATTACAAAAAAGAACAAAGAAAAGGAGGAGGAAGAAGGAGTTGAAGAAAGATGAAAGTTCATAGTGGATTGGAAGGAACTCACCTGATATATCTTGAAGCCAACCAGAATTACGTGTGGTTTTGCAGAACGTTTGGGTTATTTCTTCAAGCCAAGTCTGGGCCAGTGGGGAGGGCCTCATAACCATCGTGGAAACGACGTGTGGTTTTGGAGTTTGAAACGGGAATGCATTTGAGAACCATGGCTATTGGCAAACTCAGAGCTCCGATTACGATGCTGGCTGCCCATAACCTCCAGCTTAGTGACGCTGTCTCTGCGAAAGTGCCAAGAAATTCAACGATTATAACTTGGAATGCTACTGTTGAGGCCATCACTCCCATGAAAACCCAGCTCCCGAACATCCCTCGGAAAACGTTTATCTTCTCCATGTCACGGCTGTTTATTTCATTGAACACCTGCCAGTTTGGACACAAAATAATGTAATCAGTTGTTGTTCTTGAGTAACTATGAACTCAAGTTTGTTGTATTTGGTAGAGACATGCCTGGCAAAACACGAAGGAGTTGAAAATAAATGTGTCGAGGATGATGCTTGAGCCTGGGCCAGTGAGCTTCAGCAGCCGCTTCCCTTCAAATCTGAGGATCAATAAGACGGTGATTTGGTAGATGCTCTGACCGATGATGTTCCTCCACATGATCCCTGTGATGATGTTCACGTTTCTCCCAATTGGTTTTCTTTGCATCAGCCCGTCGGTGGGAGGCTCTGTGGCCAAAGCCAGCGCGCCCAGCGTGTCCATGATCAGGTTCACCCACAGCATTTGAACAGCAGTCAGAGGAGCAGAACCTGAAAGTTAATTCATTTCATCAACTTAAGTTTTTGTGTAGTTTAGTATGGTTTTGAACCCAGTGTTTTGAGTAACTCGTGATATCTCTTTTTTCTTTCTATAATTATGAGTCGAAGTTTTGCTCCAATATATCTAGAGTATCTACGCCCGCCTTAAAGCATGTATCCGGAAGACAAGGATTTTTGGTATTAAGCTCACTAGAAAATTTAAATTTGGACCTCTAAATCAGTACAACTAAAGACTCCAAGTCCTTACCAATTGACCGCCTCTTAGTGTCCACCGATATCTCATTTTAAATTCAAGAAGTGGAACAAGGGAACTGCAGATACAGGAGAAGGTGGAAGATGAGTTACAGACCTGAAGCGCATGCAGATATAAAATTGAGCATGAGAGCGACAACGTTGACTGTAAGCTGGAACTGTACAAACTTCTGAATGTTGATGTAGACTGCACGTCCCCATCTAGCAACATTCACGATGGTTGTGAAATTATCATCCATTATGACTACGTCGGCATTTTCTTTGGCAACCTGCACGCAGACAAAACAAAAAAGAAACAAAAAAAATGTTATTAATGCTCCAGGTTTCTAGAACTGAAAAGGAAAGCAGAAGAAGAAACTTCCAGAGACCCAATTGATTAATTATGTATTATATCATCATTTGATTAAAATTGTCCTTCCATTCAAGATGTCTTGATCGAGGGACTGATTCAATCTTTGGAGTCAATTTTTCATCCACACGTTGTTGCTATTCCTATAATAGAAGGATTACAAATCCACATGTAAGAAGAAACAAACCTCTGTTCCCGCAATACCCATGGCCAATCCAATGTCTGCCTCATGCAAAGCAGGGGCATCATTAGTCCCATCACCTGTGACGGCCACCACTTCTTTGAACGTTTTCCTCAACTGTACTACCAACGTATACTTGTCAAGAGGAGAGGACCGAGCCATCACCTACACAAACAAACAAACAAACTAATAAAAACAAGCACAAGGCGCCAACATGTCTCCCTTTTACTAATTTATGAATCTCAGGCTCAGGACCTGGAGTCTTGGTATTAACTTCTCCATTTCATCTGGGCTCTTGTTGCGGAACTCTGGCCCTTCTATTGCTAAACCATCTGATGTCAAGATACCACACTCTTTGGCTATGGCTTTAGCCGTGTGGATGTTATCGCCAGTTACCATCCTTACAGTTATCCCTGCAGCCAAACACGCCTGAACCGCCTCCTTCACGCCCGGACGCACAGGATCTTTAATGCCAATTACAGCTATTAAAGTATAACCATCCTCGGGAATTCTATCGGGTGCTGTAAAGACTTCTATGTCCTTGTAAGCGATGCACAGAGTTCTAAGAGCGTCGCTGGCAAAACTATTAATGATATTCGAGATGCTTGTTCTTTTTTCATCTGAAAGAGGCATTGCTTCTCCATTAGAGCTAAGAACCTTGTCACACATGGATAAAATGATCTCTGATGCTCCCTTGCAGCATGCTCGAAACCCATCACCAGGAAGAGCCACGAGAACCGACATTTTCTTTCTATTTGAGTTGAATGGTTCAACTTTGACGATCTTATACTCGTCGTTCAGTGAATCAAAATCACCGCCCAAAAGCAAACCAAATTCTAGCAATGCAGTCTCAGTTGGAGTACCTAAAATCGTGTTTCTCCCGTCTTTGCCTTTGACCACCTCTGAGCTAGTATTCTGAAATATAGATTGTACGAGGAGATTGTAAACCGTTTCAGTTACTGAGGTTTTCAAAGCAGTCTCTTCATGGGCATTTTTTATTGTCCTCGTTTCTTCACAGATCCACATTTTGTCAACGACCATATGATTTGTTGTCAATGTACCTGTTTTATCAGTGCAAATGCAGCTTGCAGAACCCATAGTCTCACAAGCAGAGAGATGCCTCACGAGTGCCTTGTCCGCCATTAACCTTTTCATGGCAAAGGCAAGACTTAGTGTTACTGCTAGAGGCAATCCTTCTGGAACTGCGACAACAATTATGATCACAGCAATGGCAAAGTAATTCAGAAGCGTTGATGCATCACCAGAGGACCAGTGCCCAATCTGATTGTGTAATGCTTTATTCACAAAAAACCTTGCAATCAGAACTAGGAATGTTAACACCGCGAAAACCAAGCCGATCTTTCCAATAATTGTCGCAACCCCATTAAGCTTTACCTGAAGTGGCGTTTCGTCGTCTCCCCCTTCACTCAAAGTGACCATCAATCTTCCCCATTCAGTTCTCATCCCAACCGATGCAACTAGCATTTTACCAGAACCATCCTGCACTTTGGTCCCTGCTAGAAGAAAAGGCCTATTATTGTCATCTACACTTACAGGTTCGCTTTCACCTGACAAGCTCGATTCGTCGATCGATAAGCTGTAGCCTGACACCAAAATGCCATCAGCAGGGACTTGATCTCCAATAGACAAATGAACGATATCCCCAACCACCAAGTCGTAAATAGAAACCTTCTGTCTGCATCCGTCTCTAGTAACTTGAATTATAATGTTTTTCTTCTGCTTGTCCAAGTCCTTAAATTGCAAAGACTGATTGTAGTCACTGACCGCCGTTACTATCACGACCAGGAAAATACTTAGTATTATTCCAAGTCCGTCGTACATGCCTTTAGGCCAACCTTCAGTTGCATTTCCGACACCCATAGAAACCACGGCAGAAACCAAGAGAATGATAAGAGTCAAGTCATGCAGGGCTTCCCATACGAACGTCCAAATGCCTCTTGAAGGTTTCTCAACGTAACGGTTGACGCTGTATATATTCTGCCTTGAAGGTATTTCACTTGAAAGAATCCCATCTTTCAGGGAAACTTTTAATTCTCTTGCTAATCCCGCAATACCTCCATAATGTTCTAAACTCTTGGTATTGTGGGTTTGAACAATGGATGCTAGTACATCAGGTTCAACGCCATAACCAGCTTCTCTTACTTCTGTAGAGAGCTTGTAATCACCTCGCTTCCCAGCTGTTACATGGGGATAAAAAAATGTATATATAATTCAGAAATGTGTGTACAAACATTCAATGTTTAGAAGATATTGTTATATGGAACTAAAGGAGCATACCATCAATGAAATGCAATGCTGCTTTTTGCACGTATAGAGCTACTCGTATCTTTTCCTGTACAACATACAGGGAAGAGGATGAAAAGTAAGAAGTTTGGACTTACCATTTTTTAGTTCGACAAGAAAAAAAAGGTTTTAATCAGATGCATTTCTGTTCTTTGTTCTCCAATTATTTGGATTTATCACACCGATAAACAATGATGGTGATCCCGTGGATATGCGGGGGACTAGAAATGGATCTCCAATTACATCTCCGCGGATCGTCTAATCCAAATTCTAGGGTTTGCTAAAATAAATATGATTTCGGAAATTAAAACTCTTAAATACTTTGAAGGAAAGCACTGCGACAGTGAGACTAATTAAAACATCAATGTATTCTCTCAAAAATTGGGAGTTTAAAGATTGGAAGAGTGAATTTGACCTGACTTTTCAAATAGGTGAAGGTATTTTTAGTAAGTATTCAATTAGCATTATTTTCACTCGTACTATAGAAACATTATTTAACTTACCAATACTACTCTCTCAAAATCACACTAATACTCATATCCACTCGCCATAGCCAATTTGAGAAATCCTTAAGCCTATGTAAAAGTACGTAGTTCTCAATTTACTTCTCTTCACTAGTTCCCTGCTCGTCTCCATTTTTCAAGTAACCATTGGTGCTTTTATGGGCCCGGAAACCTTGGTTAGAAAAGTGGCCATGAATATCTGTCACTGCTATAACTGGATAAGAATTTATTTATCTTGTCTGAAGCTTCTAACTCAACATAAAACTAGAATCTTCTCTGTCAGCTTCTAGTTTTTAGCATAATGAGCTTGAATATAAGTAGCTATATCTATTGACCATGTAAAAGAAACGTAATTGTGACCACACTAAATGGGGAAAAAATCAAAAAAATGCAGGAGGAAGACTTCATAACTTGCACTACAGTACAAGGCGTGTAGTACACACTGATTAACAAATAAAATAGAAAAGAAAGTGCGCCCATGGTTAGAGAAGCAAACTTAAGCTTGACAGAGACATTGTGGGACAGAGACATGCACGACATCATAAGAGATAAAATGATGCTGACAAGATACATCGTGTTCATCAGTTTCTATGGCCAATGAGTTGACAAGAAATTATTGCCGAAATTTCGAAGAAACTTCGCAAAATTTTGGACCGTCACGATGAAGATATGTTCTGTCATAAATGAATTGACCGAGTAAAATTACATTATATCCCAAAGTTTAAGGTTGTGGATAATTTTTTAAGTAAATTTTCGACACAACTCACATGTGAGTTTGGAACGGAATACGAAATGGAAAAAAGAAATAAATAACATTATAGAAGTTTAATAAATTCTCAAGTGTGTTGAGCTTTCTTCATCTTCTTTCTCGTCCAAAATCTTGAGCGTTCTAAATCACTAAAATTTTAATCTCTCTTACAACTAAGTCTCATATACAGAAATTATCAAGTCTTGATCCTAACACTCTTGTTTTGGGGATAATTTCTACATGATTGCTCTTTTAGATGCTCAAATCTTCTTTCCATAGAAGACTAGAAGTCTTGGGTTCTACAGTTTTCACGTTTCATTTCCATAGAGCTAACAAAATCTAGCTGAACATAGAACAAGAACTAAAGCTGAAGTATAAAAAAATTCATAACCACAACGCCTCCGAAGCAAGTTCTTTATTTAAACGACTTTGTTCAGTAGTCCCTGCAGAAAGTTTTTCGAATAAGCTTCATCCCTTTTTTTTCCTAGTTTGAGCAATTTTTTTCTTTTGACGAGTCTTCATAATTCTGTTATAACTATGAACAATTGAAAGTGTGAAATTCCGAAATCCTGTCGCAAAATTTGAAACCAGAGTGCCGGCTTCATGATTAAGCCAACAGAAAGTTGGCCTTCGCTGTCCAACTTGATCTAGAAGAATGTAGACCGAAGACTTGAAAGCATTTCTCCAATTTGACTTTTATTGTTCAATCTCAATTGGCTACCGTTTCCGTATGGAGAAATCCAGCGCTTTTAAACTCAGCGGAAACTACGTGTGCATTTTTCTTCAACGACTTCTCATTCGAAGACCATAACAAACAGAGCTAAACAGAGAAAAACCTCTTTCTTCGCTCATATGGTAACAATCTCCAAATCAATATCAACATCCAAGAACAACGTGAAAATAAAGCCAATTGTATTAGTTAATTGTGTTCCGAAAATGTATTAATCATGTAAACTAATTAAAACCACCACCAATTCAACGCAGAGAATAACACCACACAACAATGCAAGATCTAACGAACAAGCGGTAAATGGAAATTAGAGTTAGATCGGATACAGTAAACGAGCAAACCTGGAGTTTCTTGCGCTTCTCCTCGGCCTGAGCACGCTTCTCGAGATCGGCAACCATGCGGAACCTCCGGCGGCGATTCTTGACAATGGAGACCGCGGATCGCCATCGCATTTGAGCCTCCTCGGAGGGGCCCTTCGGCTCGAGTTCGAAGTTCTTTCTCAAGTAATTCTCCATCGTTCCACTCATTGTTGCCGTTTCTCCTCTGCAACTTCAATCAATCTGTGAGCAAAGAAGATGAAGAAGAGAAGTTTGGTGATGGTGATGATGAGGAGGAAGAATTCAAACAGCTCCGGGGAAGGCGGGAATGAAAGAGAGAAAATGCGATTTTCAGTTGTTAGTTTACCAATATTTTAAAATTACTATTTGTAATCAGATTGTCAGTTTGTACTCACAAATATATATATACACTTTTTTTTCCTTTTTCTTTTTTTATTACAAGAACGTGGGATGAAGGATTTAACTTAATTTTCATCAATATTTTTCCCCAAAGCCTCGTAATTTTGTTGATTTTTTTTTTAATTACTAAATGTTGTGCGAATCGAAATCACTTTATTTGTTAGTATTGGGTGTGAATCAAACTTGTAATCCGATATATGTCAATTATCACTGTACTATGCTCACTTTGATGTAATAATAATAATAAGGGTAATTGTAGTGGGTAGCAAAAATAGTTCGTAAATTTCAAAAAATGTTACCAACTTTTCAAATTTTCAAATATAGCAAAATATTTGAATTTTTATTTTTGAAATTTTTATCATTCCAATTTTACCCTTATGATATCGGCTATAGATTCAATATATATATCTGTATCTGATATAAATTTAATGTAAATATGTATATGATATACATCTAATTTATATATGATATACTTCTGATATACATCTGATATACCCCTAATATATATTATCAGATGTATGTATTATACCTCTAATATATATATCTAATGTATCTCTAATTTACGATATACTAAATATATTTACAACTGATATACTAAATATAAGGTATATCAAATGTTTAATTTTTAGTGTATATCAGTTGTTTAAGTTATAGTTTATCATTGTAATTTGTTGATTGATATACTAATATAATCAATAATGTTGATTACTATATCACTACTATTTCTTCAATGAATATTAATTAGATACTAAATATAAGAAATATCAACTGTTTAAATTTATAAAGTATATTAGATTTCTAACTTTTTTTTTATGTGTATGATCCACGTAAACCTTTTATACAATAATTTTATATTACAAAATTTTTTTGCATCATTGTTTTCCTATGAAAAAAAAAATTGGATATAATAGTATTTATATCAAATATATATCAGTGTTATATTGGACATAATTATATTAGTAGATATCATGATTATATTAGAGGTATATCAGTGGCAAAATAAAAGCATATTAAGTATATATCAAATATATATCAGTTATATTAGTGGTAAATCATATAAGCATATATACGAAGTTATATAAATAATATATCATTTGTATATCAGGCCCCGTTTATTTACTCTCAATCGTAATGGAAATCAATCATAATGAAAATCAATCGTAATAAAATCAATAAAATGTTATTCCATTAATGTTGTTTACTTGAACATATCTAGAATCGGAATCAGAAACCAATTCATGGTGTTTACTTCCATCTGGAATCGTAATCAGACATATACTGATTACCAAAATACCATATATTTATAATTAATATAAAATTACATTAATTAAAAAGGATTTTATGAGATTTTTTATATTTAAAAAAAATAATTACTTATAATAATTTTTAGATGTACTTATATTATTTTACTTAATAGTAATAAATTATATATTTTGTATTTAAGTCTAATTTTTTTTACACTTTATTTGATATTATTATTAAACTATTTATTATTATAAACTTTCTTTTACCAATTCAATCTAAAATTAAATAATTTTATAATAGAAACACGAAAATGAGAAGAGTAAAAGCGGACATGGAGCAGTTGAAAAAATAACCCTAAAAGAAAGCAAAAGATCGTGAGTCTCTAAGGGCATTGGTTGTCAAATTACCAAAAAAAATGTATTGTGGGTCCCACAGATTAAAGAATTGGAATGAGATTACATAGTTATTTTGCGTGTAATGGGATTGCGTATTTTTTAGGGAGTGATTCCAAAATTTGGAGTGGGATTCCTTGATTACGATTGCGAGCAAGTAAACAGGACCTCAATGGTAAATTAAAGACATATCAATTATATATCACAGATATATAAATGTTGTATCGGCATGGTGAATCAATGGCTATCATACGTATATCAGTGGTAAGTCATATTAGAAATTCAGTAGATATCATAGTTACATCCGAAGTAAATCAATTCTATATTATTATTATATCAGTGATATATCATAGACATATATCGGTAATCAGATATATTACAGATGTATATCAGATATATTGTAGGGTAAAGTTGTAATTTTAAAATTGGACCTTCGTTTTTTGTTGAAAAAAATGTTATATTTGAAAAAACTAAATGCGATTGTTATTTTGCTTATTTTACTAAATATTTTTGACATTTTTGCAACTACCCTAATAATAAATGCTAAATGAGTTCAGTTTACAATGTTGGGTAAAAATGGTTTATTTCGAGTTAAATCATAAATTTGGTTAGTATACATATTGTGTCTGATTAGTCTTTTAATTTTAAATATGTTAATATATATAATTTATAAGATTTAAAACTAAATTTTAAACATCAGCATGGTTAAGATATCTACTTATTCTATCCCGATCAAAACTCAAATCTTTATTTTATATTTTATATTTTTTAGTAAGAAATGGTTAATGAATTATACTCGATAGAGACGATAACAAATAATACTTAGATACATAACAATCAGCATCTATTTTTTGTTGAATAGCTACCGTTAGACTTTTTACTTACTCTTTCAAAAAATTAATGGTCAAATTTTTATTGGTGATCAAAAATAGATGTTAATTGATCTGCACCTGAATATTTGTATCCACGTGGAAAATGCCTCCCCCATCCCCATCCTTGTGGCTCACGAGAGATCTTAGTCCCATCTTCAATTTCAAGAAATGAAGTGGGTTTAAGAATTTCTCATACAAAAGATCCACTAATTTCTTTTTGTTTTATTAATTCAATGTTAATTTACCTATAAAGTACACATTTTAAATTTAAATTTTATAGAAAATTTCTTCATTAAATTATTTAGCATCTTTACACATTAGTTTTTCACCATTATTTAATAAGTTCTTAATACATGAACATATAAGTTAATTAAAAAATGATTACAAATTTTGGACTGGTGACTACATTCTCGATCTCCATTCTCAAAATTAAATCGAGAAAAGAAATTTTCATCTTCGTCCTCGTCCTCGTCCTCGCGAAAAGTTGTGATCTCAAACATCAAAGGAGTGTCATGTTTTCCATTATTAGGCTTTAGATGTCCCCTATGACTTGACGAGTCTTTAACAAACTTATTATTATTGTCAACTACTTGGTATTTTTGTAGCATTGGAAATAACTTTTCATGTAACACTATTCACCATGAGTTGACAAGTCTCTCCACAACTTCTTTGTATTAGTTGCTTCAACCATAACTTCAAGTGACATTATTTAGTGAAGGCCACTTATTGTCACTATTCAAAAGTACAATCAACCTTGTGATATTACGAATGGATAAAAAATACTATACAACAAAGTTCGATTTAACTATAGTTCTCAATTAGTCAAAATATCAGGCCGACATGAACATAGTTTAATTAGTCAAGATATTACTTATCTCCCCAAAAATCGAAGGTTGAATCCTCTCACCTCTGGTTGAACTCGAAGAAAAAAGGAAAAAAACATTACTTACTAGATTTAACTATAATTCAGTTAATCAAAATATTAGGCCGACATGAACATAGCTTAATTAGTCAAGGTATTACTTACCTCCCAAAAGATCAGAGGTTTGAATTCTCCCATCCCTTGTTGAACTAAAAAAAAAAAAGAAAAAAAAAACATTATTTACATCCCTAGTAGTTGAAGATTTGAATCCCCTACACTTGGTTGAACTCAAAAAATGGTAGAAACAAACGAGTCGTTCCACACAGTATAATATTGTCCACTTTGAACATAAGACTTCATGGTCTTTCTTTTCGTATCATCCAACATGTCTAATGTTAATGGCGATATATCCTTACTGTAGACCCATGAGCTTCTCTAGCCATCTTATTATAAGCAAGCACACCAAACCACGGATTTCTTGAGGCTCGTCACTTTGTTCGGAATTAGAGGATTCTACCCACATGGCTAAGTTAAAGGGCATGACTCTGATACCAATTGTTTGGTAATAGATTTGACAATTGGTACGATATTGTCTATTTTACCTCATACTTTACTTTTGGTATCACCCAAAAAAAAACGTGTAGTTTAGTTGCTATTTTCTTTTAATTACTCAACAAATACATATATAAACCATGAGTTAAAATAACAAAATATGCATGTGTATATTTATTTATTTTAAAGAAAGTAATGGCAAATATGGTATTTTTTTAAAAAAATGTTAAATATTAAATTTGATAGTAATTAGTTTCTTTTAAACTTTTTCCCACATAAGTAAAGATTAAAACATTTGGCCTCAAATAGATATTTTGAACCGATTGAGTTATTTTTAAGTACAATATGTGAGATGGATGGAGATTCGAACTTACAACCGCTTAATTGGAGATATATGTCAATTACCGCTAAACTAGAATCATTTTGGCTTAAACTGCTAAGTTATACTCACATTGCTTTACCTAATCAATAAATTAACATAAATTTTATTGAAGTAAATTACAATAATCAATTGATATATTTTGTCAAGTATAACTTAACAATTAATACATCTAATTTTTTTCCTTTAATCCTTTAAGATTGCAAATTTAAATTTTCACTCCATATATTTATTGTACTAAATTTAATAAGTTTTTTTTATTTGAATAAGGTCATATATATATATTTTTGCAGTTTCTCTACCATGGACTAAATCTGCTTTTTTTTTCAAGAAGTTCGTGTATAAGACATCAATTACCTTCCATATTAAAGGTTCGACTCCTACTCTTGTATTATATTGAACTTAAAATAAATAAATTAAAAAATTAAAAAGAAAAATCTCATGGTTTTGAAAAGACTATGAGCATTGATCATTCAATTTAATCATAAACGGTTTTGATGTACAAAGAAGACTAAAATTTGAAAATGTTGGCTTCTGAATTCCCCCTTGTAAGATTTACATTGGTAAGAGAATTACAGTGCCCAAAGCAGCCAAAACTACATGTCGGACATTGCCTCTCTTTGTCGTTTTACTCTCCTTTAGTTGTTATCTCCTCTCTTTAGTTACTTCAATACTACACTAAATAAATTGAAAAACTACAACTAGCTACAACAACAATCATAGAAGAATGGCCTCTCCTTTGATTCTTTTTGTTTTATGTTTTGTTATGGTAATTCTCATGTCCTTGGTGTTCTGCAGAAGACAACAAAATGTTTGAATCACAAACAAAATTTGAAGAGTATCTCGTTTGATAACAATTTTGTTTTAAAAATTTAGCTTAACAGTAAGATAGAAGTAGTGTTTATAAGCTTAGTTTTCAAAAACAAAAATGTTATCAACGGGGTGTGAAGTGAAAGTAAGTTGAAGAATGTAGGAGTAGAACTTACATGATGGAGCTAAATAGGAAGCTAAATCCCGACTCTGCATGTCGGTCCGCCCGTGCTCGCGTACAATCCAATGGCTCCATGGCCAGAAGAGTACCTGAAAATAATTGAGACACAAAACTCAGCATCTGCATCAAATGATAGCTCAAAATAGCAGAAGATTCAAGGCGAGAAAAGAAAGGCCTACTGGCAGTTGAAAGATTTGAAGGGTGCGTCAAGGTTCGATGATGAAATGAAAGACGAAGCTGCAGAATGATTGTCAGTCAAGGCATCCGAGTCATCCGCCGCGACACCGTTAGGCGTGTACAAGGCAGAGGCGAAGGGACTGTCAGGGAGATTATGCTCCAAACTGCAACAAAACAAGAGTCATAGAAAATACATATTTTTTTCCCTTTGGAGACAAAATTAAGAAACAAGAAACGATAACATTGTCAAACAAATCCTTTAGATACCTTGTTTCTTGCACGTCAGTCTCCTTCCCATTACTATTGTCACCGTCAGTTGCAGAATCCACATTGTGCAACATCATTTGCGGCTCCATCTCGAGCAAGCGGTTCGAGCCATTCTCTGCAAACAAGAGGAGAATCGTCATTGAGCTCCAATGAACCCAAGTTGTGAAAATCAGCCAGAAACAAAGAGGAATAATGTACCTTGAAGAAGTTGTGGGTTGGAAGAAATTGAATGGAAAAAAGGGGTTTCATTGAAGGGCTTGGGAGAGTGAGTGGGGGAGGGAATTGCAGGGTGGTGGTGGTGAGGCTTTTTCACATCAACAAGTTGCAAATTCGTTACTCTTAAAGCTTGAAGCTCAAGGGCTTGCTGCAAATCAGCTTGCTCCTCTAGTTTCCTCCTCCATAGCATGTCTTGACTGTTGTACAACATTCTTGCCCCTGCAAAGTAAAAACATGTCATGAAGGCGACTTTCCAAGATCATTACTTCCGTAGCTCGCTTGTGGTTGTGAGAACTTTGGACTCCGGAAACTTGAGGCTCATTTAATGATGCTCTCACTCCCTGTTATTATCTCACTCCCTGTTATTATCTGTTTCTTGTTTCTAATTTTTATAGAAACAAGTGTGTTATAACCACCTGATCCTACTATATTTAGTTGTTATTACACAGGTTCCATTACCATTCATGGTGGTTGAAATGATGAGAAACTTCACGAGTGTTTTTGTTTCTAAAAGGAAACCGAAACATAAGATGAGAAACATACAAAAGGACGAGAATATTACTAAATGGGTCATCAAACTCAAGATTCAAATTTCGGTAGGGACGAGAGTGAGTATTTTGAGGCGTACTTATAGCTCTGAAGGTTCCTTGGGAGTTATAAGACACAAAATACAATTGAGAGAGAATTGATTGCTTACCAAGATGAAGATCATGAAGCTCTCTAGAATCAACACTAGTAGGAGTACCACAAGGTGAGAAATCCCCCCTTTCCATTGGCTGTTTCCTAATTATAGTTTAAATATAAGATTACAATCAGCCATGGAAAAATGTTTTAAACTAAAATCACAAATCAAAATTTAGAAATCAAAATAAAACGCGAAAGTATAATGTCCGAAATAAAATTTAGGCCATGTTGGAAGCTAAAACCATTTTTTCGTCGTAACCAAAAGTAATTTCCACTCAAAATCGTCATACTTTAGGAGTGACTTAAAAGTGCTTTGGGCAAAAAGTAAAAAACACTCAACAGTCCTCTGTGAGAAAGTATTATAGAGAATTATGCCCTACATAATTTTAGGACATATCTAAAAGTACCTTAAAAAACGTAGAAACCCGACATCAAAATGATAAAATGTATCCAATCAAAATACTTTTGCTAAAATCACTTTTTTTAAAAGCAATCCAAACCTACCTTCAAACCATTTAAGGTGCCTTTTGAAGTAATTTCAAAATTAATAACTTCAACAAAACCACCTTGATCATAATCACTTTAGTAAAAAAAGTGTTTAATGACAAATTCAACACTCCCAAAGTACTTTTAAGTGCTTTTCTAGTAATCCACTTCGGGTCTTTAAGTGTTTTTTTAGATATGATCAATTTGAATGGAAAGTATTTTTGGTCATGGCAAAAGTGTCAAAAAGCCCTTCCAAACATAAGCCTTATTTAAAATAGAAGCGAGAACCTGAACTTGTCAGGGACTTTTCCCTTCTCCTTATAAGGCTTAACCAGAACACGAGAATCACAGACAAAATGGGGATTTCCCTTAGCCAGAATAAGCTTAACCGTGTCCGGGTACACGAAAGTCACGAATCCAAACATCCTCTTCTGCTGATATGGGATCCTCACATCCTGAACCGGTCCATAAAAGCTGCATAATAATAACATTAAAAAACAAAAAATAAATTGCATAAAATAATTATGTAATTTCAAATATAGAATACAGCTTAAATTTTTATAAAAATAGAAAACTATACTATAATTTTTTTAAAAAATGTGAAATTTGTCTTTTACAAATTTTAGAACCTGAAATATTTGGACACGTCTTCCTCTTTGAAACTGCTGTCCGCAGGAAATGTCAAGTAAATTTGTCTGGCCGCCGGATTCCCCATTCCGCCGCCGGAAAATTCGCTTCTTTCTAGCCGGAATCTCCCTGAGTTGGTTGACTCCTCCGCCATGGATAATCCCACCGCCGCTCTGAGTACGTTTTCATAATTGCACAAGATTTGAAAAAAGGAAAAAAGTTAAATTATGGATTTGGTGCATATGGTGTTTTTTAATTGTAATATTTGTGTGTTAAAATTGACGACTAAGATATTTACTGAATATTAATTTAGAGAAAGAATTACACACCTAGAAAAAGTTGAACTTTTTGTTAATTTCTTAAAAATTTTAGGTAGGAATTAGAAACTTTTTTTTGTGACTTGATTCCTCCTCTAATTTTATACCGCTTACTAAGTATTACTAAGTATCATGTCAGGTTAGTAATGCTACTCAATTTTCACATCCAACGACCAAAAAAAATTTAAACAAGTTAAAAAAACACTTCAACGTTCCCGTTCAAAATACATGTTTAGCCATTTGGTTATCTTACAAGTTTCAAATTACTTTTCTTTTTTTATTTTTTCTTAAAGAGTGACAGTTTGCTAATAAAATTGGTGAGTTTTGAATAGAAAACATAGATTGCTAAACGAATTTTGAGTAAAGGGAACTAGAAAACGAAGAATTATTGAAGAAGACTGAATAAATGTGGCTAATGAGAAATTGTAAAATATATTATAAATTTGTATCAAACGATTATCATAATCTATAGATTTAGAACATGCATCCAATAGTTATGTGCAAAGCCAATTAATTTTTGCGGTTTAAGTTTTCTTGTTTTTTTTTTTGAAAGTGATTCACAAGTCTAGTAGCTTTCGGGATTTTACTTTCTCATTTAGTAATAAAAAGATGACATTTTAATAAGATTTGACAAACTCTAAAAACCAAATTAAAAGGTAAAATTGAAATCAAAGCACAAACCACATTAAAATAGTAATAAAAATTTATTTAAAAAAAAAAAAACCATTCGATACCTTCGCATTTCATTTTGCTGCTGTTGAAGAAGGAAATCGGAAGCCGCCGCCGGCGAATAGGGGAAGAAGTTACAGTTACCGAAAGCCGCAGCAGCCAATCTCTGCTGCAGAGCCGATTTCGACCGGAGAAGAAAATCACTACACTGCTCCACCACATCCGCCCTGCCGCCGCCGCCGCCGTCGGCCGCCACCGTCGATTTCAAACCAAGCTCACCGCCGCCGGAGTGGGAAAACCTGCAACTCCCCCCGTTCTTACAATACCCTCTGGCAAAGTACAGACACGGCCGCCATCCCAGCCCCAAACCCACCTCGTCCGACCAACCACCGGCGAACATCCGGTCGCCGCCGGTCGGGCTCGCCGGCGGAGGAGGGTAAAAGAAATCTGGGTTTTCGAACGAGAGATGATCCTGAAGCTGAAGCTCATCAATTCCATCACCTCCTCCTCCATTTCCACAAGCAGCAGCAGAAAAATTCTGAGGAGCGATGAAAAAATCATCTGGGTTTGGAATTGCAAGAGCTGGGTGATTAATTTTGGGCCTTGATGAGGTGAATTTGAGCTCTGTTTTGGCCTTGAGTACTATGGAGTGAATCAGAGCTTCAGGGCCAAACGCCAACCTGATCATTTCCTTTTCCCCATGATCTTGGAGCAGGATGAGGCCCATGATTTTGGAGGCATTTTCAGGGTCTAGATTTTGAACCCTTGAGAACACAATTCTTGTTGCTTCATAATCATCCATCACCACTCTGAGAGAACAAAAACAGAGGATTTTCCCCTCACTTTCTCTGTTTTTACAAACCCAAGAAAGGGAAAGTGAAGAGAAAAGAGAAGGGCATTCAGAAAACAAAACGAAACCCAGAAGAAATCATGCAAAATCCCCAATTCCCAACAAGTTTAGATTCAACAAGGGCCAAGAAGGAAGTGGAATTAGAGAGTGGGGAGCAGCGCCATTGAAGAGGAGCTTCATTTGCAGTGAAGGTACAATAATGGGAGTCAAAAAGTTATGATTTTTATGTAATATTTAAATGGAGAAAGGGGAGGCAGGGTGATTAGTGATTGGTTTGGGTTTAATTGAAAGGAAGGATGATTGAGTAATGGCGATGGCGGTGTGTGTTTTTATTGGGGCCAGAGCCAGAGCTCAGCTACTTAGTGGGCATGGCGACCACAGTTGCTTTCTCACTCTACAGTCCTTGTTTCTCTCTCTCATGCCCATGTGAAAACAAGGATCGGTAAAAGTGAAGGGGGAAGAAAGTGGGAAAAGACAGGGAAACCAATTGTTTTATATAAATTATAACTTTACCTTTTTCCGGTGCAGTGGAAATTCAAACACAAGATCTCCTACTTGATACTTGATATTTTGTTGAATTATCCATCAAGTTTAAACAGTTAATTTGGTGGATTGGAACAAATTTAATGCAGCGTAATGGACACAAGTCTCCTTAAAAGGGGAGTCATATAAGGTGAGAGCCCCATTGCATTCGGATTGAGTTGTTTGGGAATGGAGCCCCAATCGAACATTGAATTATGTCAAATGCTAAATAACGAGCAAGAAACTAATAGCAAAAAAGTACCGCGATGAAAATATGAAAAAAAAAAACTTTAAAAAGATAGTTGTGCTTGAAATTGTTAGGGGAAGCAGATGGGGAGGTGATGTGCTTCAATTGGATGTAGAACAGTGACGAACCAATTCGTCGATCGCTTGAGGCATGAACCAATGTGGATTGAGATGTTGGTCAAAGCCCAGACGTTTGTTACGCCTGTGGAGATGTCGTCATCCCGATCGTGGTTGGCAGCGCGTTAATACTTTAAAAGGATCTGGACTGATTAAAGGTGGGTTTGGCATTCTAATCATAACTCGCTTTTTGGAAAAAGAGTTGTCAATCTCGAGTTTAATTGGAAAAATCGCCATGAATAATAGTTCACTATTCAAGCTCCCGACTCACTCTTTCTAGGCTTCTCATACTCCAAATTTAAGATGTCGAATTCAAGTTTCAAACCTTTATGATTTCAGCGGCTGTAACCTCAACTTTCAACCGTTCAACTTCATTAAACGTGATCAGAATTAAAAAAAAAATTCTATAAAATAGAAAAAGAAACCAGAGGGCATATCCAACTTAGGTTAAATTTGTAAATTTTTTACTTTTTTGGGTTATTTTGAAGTGAATTTTCAGAATTCAGATCCGTGGTTCCAATGCCAGATGGTGCACGTTCACTTGCCCCAACCTCTGACACACACCCAATAAATATCCCTCTTTTTACTTTTTACTTTTTAGTAGTTTGATCCAAGTTTAAACTTTGTTTTGGAAATGATTTCAAAAGTTTCTTTTCTAATTTTTTAAAAGTAAATTTTGTTTCACACTATACAAATTATGTTGAAAAAAGTATTTTTTTTTTAATAATTTTAAATTCTATTTTCATTTACTAGTTCATTTTAATTCATGCACCATTTTGATTGATGTATTTTCAATTTTTTATCATTTTTAATCTTTATACTATTAAAAAATCTATTTTTGTTCATATACTTAAACCATGACCAATTTGATTCATGTATAAGTCATTTCAATAAATTTAATGAAGTGAAGTACCATGTTAAATTATGATCAAAAGAAATTAGACAAACATAAAATGAATGGACTAAATTTGTCATTTTTTAAAAGCATAAGGACTGAAATAGACAATTTAAAAGTACACAAACAAAAATTAACAAAATAACAAAAGTTGAAAATATAGAGACTAAAATGGACATTTTAAAAATATACCCATCAAAATCAAAATACACTGACCTAAAAAAAATAAAATCAAAATAATAAAACATATTTGGTTACTACTATTTAGTTATCGTGTTTTTCAAAACAAAAAAAACCAAAACTTATTTGATAACTTTTTCAAAAATTTTTTTCTCTCTAAAGCATAAAATTAAATTTCATTTATAGTAATTTTATCAACTATATAATTATTATTAAATTACGTATTTGTTTTTCAATTATAAAAATCAAATGTTATATATATATATATATATATATATATATATATATGAACACAGCTTTCAAAGTTTGGCATTGTATTAATATTTTATATTTCTCAATTGGCTAGCACGTTTTAAGATGAAAGTAAATGTAACTTTTTTTTTTCAATTTTTGCATATATTATATAATGAATTTTCTATGTTGAGGCTATGAAATCAAAATATTGGACTCCAAAAAGTGCAAGTAAAGTTGAGAAATTTATAGTGATCTTCCATGAGCTGTAGACCTAAAAAAGGGATGATTTTAAGTGAAGCTTTCCAAGCAGCGGTTGTTATGGAGAAGTTGTCTCCAACTTTGAAGGACTCTTCAAACCTAATCGAAAACCATATAAATGTTGAAGACATCTCATCGAGACTTTGAATTGAGAAATACCAATGAACATTGACTCTACAAATAAATAAAATAAAATAAGTCAATTATTGATTTAAACTAACATTTCGCATTAATTCTTGAAAATTTTCAAATGGACGATAATTCACCATTGTCATAATTGCAAATATAGCAAGATTATGGTTTTGTAAATATGATTATTTTCTAAAATTTTGCACGTACCTGTTTAAATATTTATACATAATTTCATTTTTACCCTAGAATATCATTCATTTACAGATGGTTTATCACTAATAACCTAATAGATGTGGGGTTGGAGGTATATGTCAATTATCGTTGAGCTATGCTCGCGTTGGCTGCAAATCCCTAAGTTATGGGTAAATCAATGAAGAAGATTATACTTAAAATCAAGTATTAAAGGAATTAAACACTCAATCAATGTTTTAAATAATTGTCAACATGAACCTGTTAAACAATATAATATGACCAAATATTGGAGTGTTCAAACCTTCATCCTATGAGTTGTCTGATAAAAAAAACAATATTTTAATTTTTAATTCCTAAAAAAATTTAATTTTTAAAGCAAGGTCCTCCTTGATTGATTGGCAAGTGATGAACACGCGCCAGTGGTGTTTTTCAACTTTTTTTTGTTTTAATATATATATATATATATGTAATTTGGGTGTTTATTAATTGTCTCATAATTGGGATTTTCACGAGTGGAATGAGTCAATGCCTCCCAGTAGGTCCACGTCACACAAATTTTTCAAACATTTCATCATCATTTTTTTAACCAATATCCACATAATTCACTTAAAAAATTTTAACTCTCTTGATATTGAATTTCTACCTCAGTGTAATATTGTAAATAATTAAAATTCTAAATCATGTTTTATCATTTTATTTTTCACTACCAAACACCATTATTTTATTTTTCACCCGTCATATTTTTATTTATATCAACAACGAAAATTCGAAGATTTAAATTATTGTAAAAGGTAAAGTTAATACATGAATTGTGAAAAACAATTAATGATTTAAAAAATAGTAAAAAAATAGGTTAAAAAACACATTTTGTCCCTATACTTACACTAAAGTTACAATTTAGCCATTGAACTTTAATTTGTAATGATTTAGTTCCTGTACTTTCACTAATGTAATAATTTAGTCATCAAATTTTAGCTTATAATGATTTAGTTTTTGTAGTTTAAAATTTGTAACAATTTAGTCCCTATCTTATAAATTTTTACTAAAATTAGATGTCAAATTTTATCATATATCAATTCAATCTCTCTAATTTATAAACATATTTGGTCCCTCTATAATTTATCAATATATATAAGAAATTTAACAAAAAAAAATTCATGATAAGGACTATATCGTTACCAACTTTAAATTACAAGGACTAAATTATTACCTATTAAAGTTCAATGACTAAATTGTTACCAATTTGAAAATACAGAGACTAAATCGTTACAAATTAAAATTCAATGACTAAATTATTATTTTACGGAAAGTACAGAGACCAAAAAAGTAAAGTATTATATATATAGTTGGTTTTTAAAACCAAACTAAGAATCTAAAAACATCTAGAAGAGGAAAAAGTGACAATGTTAAAAAATAATTTTTTTATACTTCAATCAAAGTCCAAATTTGAAACAAAAGCACAATGAATTAGTGTAGGAACTTTAATGTTAGGGAAGTGTCCCACCATCATATTTATGCTTCATTCTCTATGCCCCATATTGTCCTTTTTGCTTAGTCCCACATTAAATAATGGCTTATATAATCATTACCATCAAACTTAATCAAATAAATATTCTCTATTTGAATTATAGAGATTAAATACAACAAAAAAAAAAATGATGGGAGATAGAGATACAAGTGGGAAGAAGGATCCTTTTTAGTCGGGGGATTCCTTATACTTTTGAAGGTATGTGAGAGAATCTTACTCTATTTTTTTTTCAATTTCTATTTATCTCCACAATGGTATGATATATTGTCTGTTTTGAATATAACCATCACAGTTTTGTTTTTAGTTTCATCTAAAAGACCTCGTAGTAATGGAGATAATTGTCCTTATTGTATATCATAGATCACTCCCTTCCCTAACCAATGTAGGATTTTGTTTGCGCACCTTTAGAATCCCAACATTTTACTTGTAAATATTTTATTTTGATCTCTAAAAAGGTATTTTTGGTCTTCGTTCTGCTGAACTTTGGTATAACCTTTGATAAAAATGTATTAGACTTGTATTCTTAAGCCTCAAGTATTGAGTTTGATATTAAATTTGAGAACATCTACTTTAAACTTTTGTTAAATATTAGGGGTGAAAACCAAACTATACATGTGGCCTGGGACGAAGATTCTACCGACGAAGGATCTGCGGACACTCGGTTGGATGTCGATTATGTTGCAATTACATAACAACAATGCTTCCCTTGTAAAAGGTAAAGGCGCACTTTTCCAAAGATTGTGATCTCTAAGCACTTTACTAAGCTCGACTCGACTCAACAAAAGCTCATACTAATTACTAACTTAAGTTTTAGAGTGTATGTGACCGAGTACCACGTAGATATAAGATTCCATGTCGACAACTCATTAGACATAAAGCCCACCTTGACTAGCGTATTGGCATGTCACCTTGGTCAAATGCATAATCAAAGTACAATATTAAAATGAGTTTTTATGAAAGGTTAGAGATTACTACAATAAAGTATCCAAATATAGATTAGAGACCAAAATATTGAAATCTTATGTATGGGAACAAAATAAGTAAAAAATTTAGGCCCATTAAGGTTATCTTGTTTCATTTTTTTAATAAAGAAAAACATAATTGTATTTGGTAACTATTTATTGTGTTTTACTTTTTTTTATTGAAAAAAAAAAAGAAACTTGATTTTGTTGGAAATGAAAATAAGAACAAGAAACAAGAAACTTCTTTTTTTTTCCAAAATTTATATAGGACGTTTCTAAAAAAATGAGAAACCAAAAACACGTGTTAAGTGTATTTTAGACTAGTTTATATGTTTCTTTCTCAAATAATAGAAGAGCGGTTTCAAGTTTACAAGAATTGATCTTTTCAATAGGATAGAAAGTTTGAAATTTCACAAATAACACAATACAAAATCAGTTTCAAACTCAATTGTAATATGAAACATACCTAAAAACTTATACTATGACAAAAATTAAAAAAAAAAATTGTGAAATTTCCTAAATATTTTATTATTCACCCAAAAGTTGTTCTTGAAAGTAGGTGTTAAAAAAAACTCAAAAAATTCTTTAAAGTTTGTTTGACTATCGTTTTCAAACAAAGTTTTCTATCTTTGTTGACCATTTATTTTTTTAATAATTATTATCTTTTTTTAGTACAACATGTTGGGAGGAAATACGAACTCACGAACCCTTGGTTGTAGGTATGTGTCAATTACCGTTTAGTTATGCTCGTTTATTGACCTATAAAGATTAATATTATTGTGCACAATGAAATTAGTATCTATAAACTCATGATTTCACCGAAAATAAAACCCAACTATTAATAATAGTTATTCGAACACAATTTCATAAAAAATTTGTTTTTACAAATTATACAATTGTTAGGAAACGGTTCCCAGCATATGTTAATTGTTTTCAATTTGGTTTCAGATTTAAAATATATTCAATAAAATTAGCAAAAAAGCAATACCAAATAAACTTACTATTAAAAAACATTAATTAAAGACTCCAATTTTATTTATATTGTTCTTTTTTTTTAAAGAAAAATGACAATAATTTGGAGAAAAAAACACCCATCTCAATGAAACCTTCAATAAACCTTTTCATCAATTAAGAGACCATATGTGAGATTGACATTTTAAGACTTCTTTATTTTAACTTTCTTCTTTCTTTTTTAAAAATCAGAACTTTTGATACACTATGCAAAAAAATAATTTCAAATAATGTTTTTTTTAATTTTTTTTTCTTTAATTTATGATTCTCTAATAACATATACTTTGTTTGCTTCCCAATCTAATATAAAGTCATTTATAAATATCATACATAAATTTCTAATCTAATATAACTCAATTAGTTAAAGATATATATCATCGACCAAAATGTCAAATATTTGAATATATAGCTCTACATTTTGTTGAACTAGAATTTATTTGAAAAAGAAACTTGTTTTTGAAATTTAGACAAGATTTGAAAAAATGTCATGTCGGTCAATAAATATTTTTTAAAAAAATTGATCATTGAACTTTCAATTTATGTCTAATACGTTATTGGAAGTTTAGAGACTCATTAAAAACTTTTTAAAGTTAAAAAACTTACATCGAAAACAACGTTGAAAACTTAAGGACCTATTAAACACATTTTAAAGCTTAATGACCGATTAGATACAATTGTAAAAGTTCATGGACTAAATTTGTAATTTGACATTTCGATAGCCTTAGTTTAGAAAAACACGAAACCAAAAACAAAATTGTTACCGAACGAAACCCTAAACTAAATCGCTTGTAAATAGAAAGCATTTTATTCTCCAAAATGACAACAGAGAAAATAAAATGAGAATCCAACTTGAAGGGAAAGCATGGGTCTTACTTTCTGAATTGTCAGCTTTCCAAGAGAGATGCCATCCACAAACCAAAACAAATGGTGACTGAATCTCCCTCTTCCCCACCTCTTTTTTCTTTTGTTCAGCTCAAAGATTTCTTTACACTTTCATTCCTTCATCACTTTTTTTTTTGACGTGTTACATAAGAAACGGATGTGAAAAGAAAAAGTAAATATCTCGTCCGACCTTTCGAAAAAAAACAGTACTTCGATGCTTATCGGTCAGTTCTTAGTTTTTGTTCTTCAACATGAATAAACGACCAATGAACCTAAAAATGAACGAAATAACAATACAAAGTTTCGAGTACAAGACCTCTTGCTCTGATACCATCTAAAACATGAATAAACGATCAATGAACCTAAAAGTTTAAGCTAATGAATTATGGTAAATTAATCATTTATATTGGATATCTATGTTAAGGATCCCACATTGATAAGATTAAGGATCTAACAAAGGTTTATAATAGACATGAACTACTCCTCTCATTGTCAATTGGTTTTGAGATGAAACATTGTGAATGTTGATATGATATCAGAGCTCAAAACACGATGAGCCAAAAGAGTCACGATCTTGAGGGGCATATTAATATTGACTTTTTTCTCAGGGTTCTGTTCCGTCTTTTTGGTGAGCATTGAAAGGAGTTTGTAAACTTTGAAAGGAGCTTGTGAACTTTGAAAGCTTTCAACTATACATAGAGATATCAAATTGTGATACTCTTTATGGGACCCTTTTTTGTCGTGGGAGAATTTTGAATATTGATCTTCTTCTCTTCTTTTTTCGTGTTTTTTGGAAATGTATATTGGATATTCCTTCATATTAGTTTTACTTTTGAATTTTGTTAATATTTATTTTAGTTTTGGAACCTTTAGAAATAACTATTTTTCAAAACTTCATTTTTACTGGTAAACTTTGTAAGGCGTGTTAACCGTAAACTTAGTTAATGTCATAAAGTTTATCTTATTTTCAATTTCTATTGTATTCACTTGCTAATTTAAAAAATAATATTTGCAGCTCAATTTTGCCTTCAACATTTTCAAAGTTTAAATTTTTAGATTTCTTTTTGAAAAATAATTTAGGTTAAAATGCTTCAAATATTTTTTGTAGTACAACAAATTAATATGAAGATGATGGATTAAACCTCACTTCTAGAAAATATATAAGATATCTTAACTGTTAAGCTAACCTTATGTTGTCGTGACAGTGGAATGAAAACTTTTTAAAGGTTAGAGGTCAAAATTTATGAAACTAAGGATAGAGTTAAAATCTCATTAAATTATATAAATTGATCTAACGCGCTGAAATTGGTTTCTTAACAACATATTTTTAGACATGTCTTTCATCTTCACAGGAAATTTCTGGTATTTCGGGAGTATCATAGTCCTTCTATTTACTACTTATCATGTCAAGATCGTATTAAACATGATGTGAAATTCACTAACAGTACAAAATTATTTATAAAGACAAAGCCATAGTTTGAACAAAGGGAGTATGATACTATGCAGTATTAGAATTTTCCACATTTTACTATGTTCCGACATCTCCAAGAACATTAAAAAGAATTATCATTGGTATCTTTCATTGGTTTTTTCTTCAATATGAAAAACTATAGGGAGATTCGAACCTCGGTTGGTCGAGTATAATCAAAATAACTTTCCACTCAAAATTATTAAATATCAAAGATGTTGATGTATTCCAAAATAATTATCCTTAAAGATGAGTTAGAAAGTAATCCTTGTAAGAGTATTTTGAACATTTTGAAACATTTGAATATTTGATCAATATAAGAGCTCGTTTCTACATTTTCTTTTTTAAAAGAAAAACAAGATGTGTTTCGAATTTTTTGTTATTAAAAAAAAAAAGAAACATATCTAGTAATCCTTTCTTATTTCTTGTACTCTATTTAAAAAAATATATTTGTTCTACAAAATTTATTTTAAAATTGAATATTTAATTTTATGTTATATTACTTATCCATTTTATAAGTAAAAAAATTAAATATTTATATTTATATTTTTAAAAGCTAATAAAAAAATGAAACTTGCTTTATTATTTCTAAAATATTTACACAATTTTGGCATTCCTAAAATATGAGAATAATAGGGGAGATTACTTCACTAACTAAATTAAAAATAGAAATGTTAGAAGATTGGGAGTTTCAATATATGGGCGATCTTACAACTAATACATACCTGGTCTATTTAGGAGCTCTAATTACGTAAAAGGATGAAAAAGTATAGAATTTACACTTTTGTCTAAAATAATTCTCAAATTAAATAGCACCCGTAACAAAAATTATTAATATACCCATCTTAATATTAAATCATTATTAAAATATGAAATGGGTAAATCATCATTAAAATATATTAAATTTCTAAAATTGTGCTAATTCAAATTTCCAAAACTGAAAATCCTAAAACCCCAAAATTACGTAACCTCCTTCTTCTCCCTCGATTTTCTTTCACTGTTCCGACTGTCGGGCTTCTTCTTCCTCTGAAGCATCCGATCATTTCTCCGACATTGTCGCTGTCTCCGGCGGCTCCGATTTCTTTGTTTGCAGAACATTTCACCGCCGGCCTCCGTCCCATCTCATTCCACTGGTTACTATTATACGGTAACATCGTCGCTGTCTCCCTTCGTCTCCGACGGCTCCATTATACGGTAACATCTAATTTCATCTCCGACCTCCGTTGCATGAGCATTTTAGTCCGTCGGTTCCCATTATACCGTAATTTATGCTATATTTATGTTTCAATTTTGGACAGAATCGAGGTTCATCTCTTGCTCTCTGGTTCTATTGTTTAAATTAGTTCGCATACACGCTTACGAAAATAGAACCAGAGAACCAGAGAAATCAGAACTATATACTCGAATATTATATCTTTGGTTCTATTGTTTTATGTATCATTTAACTAGAGATATAATATATATCCTACGGAAATAGAACAATATCAAGAAATCGGAAGAAATCGGAAGAAATAGAACAATATATAAAACTAGAGATATAATATATATCATACGGAAATAGAACCAGAGAACCAGAGAAATCAGAACTAAAAAGACATATTGTGATATGATTTGATATGATTTAAGTTTTCAATTAAGATTAATGATTTGATATGATTTAGGTTTCCAATTGGATTTAATTGAGATGTCTTATTCTTATTATGATGAGGAATCATTTTCCAGTCAAAACCTGTTGAAGGAAGGGCTTCATAGCCTTACCTTATTATTAGAGAAAGGGGAGCAACAAACAACTCTCGCGGTCTCGAATCAAAAAAATAAGAATTTTGAGCATTAATACGAGGCTTAGGTTTTTTTTCCTCAACCGGGAATCTTGCCCGACCCCGAGCTTTTCTATCGAATTCACCGCAATGAAATTGTATTTTGTTATTGTCTCAAGTTTCTCTCATCTCTATCTATTTGAGCCTTAGGTATTTTCCTAGGGCCATTAGGGAGAGATTTCAATCGGAATTCTTAAAACAAATTTAGAGATTTCGATTTTGAAGAAGTTTGTCGTCTGTACATGTCTGCACATGTCGGTGCTATTCATGGTCTCTCATACCAGAAAATTGAGTTCGTGGTCTCTGGTGCTATAAATTGAGTTTGTGGTTTAATGCCAGAAAACTGAGTTCGGGGTTTCTCGTGCCAGAAAATTGAGTTTGTGGTCTCTCGTGGCACAAAATTGAGTCGCTCCTACTTGCATTGTAAAAAACTGTTATGGATGAGAAAATCTAATTCCCTTTATTCAAGGGATTTAAAAGGGAAGATATCTTGATCTTCATAGATTCAGATAACCAGATTTCCTAGATGTATCGGTATTCGAATTCCACAATCTTTTCATGATTCAACTTAGTAAGTCAAACCCTAAAGGGAGGCAACAAATCTCTACTCTTTACTATGTTCACAACACCCTATACTTTATACTAACTACTCCGATTTTGACTTAAGCATCGGAGCCTGTGTGGCAAAAAGCCACACTGGTCTTTAGTGCTATTCTGTTTTGCAATTCTCGTCGATCCCTTTTATTCTTAAATATTAGTGCAAATTTGGCGGAATCCCAAGAGACCAAATTTCTACATCAACAATTAGTGCCGTCTGTGGAAACGACTAAGATCTAAAAGCTAACAATATGAACTCTGTAGTCTGTGGGAACGACTAAGATCAACAACGTTCCGACGATGATTGTTATCCAAGGAGGATGGTAAACCGAGAGATATTCTTGCTCGAGGTGGTTGAAGGTGATGAATTGTTAATAAAAATTAAGCATGTTATGTTCAAATTTGAGGTAAATTAATTATTTCATATGTTTTATACTTAAGAAAATTATTTGTTTGATGCCCAAACAAAACCTCGGTAAGCTAGCTGGTCAAGGAGCTCGAACTAGGACAGACTCAGAAAGCAGGCATGCCAAGAATTTGGCTTTGTTTACGAACTTGATGTTGATAAATCCGGAGATTTAGAAATTCATTTCGGACAATTGAACCTTCTCAAAAACTGAGTTTATGGTCTTTAGTGCCAGAAAATCGAGTTTGTTGATACCATGACTTTTTTTTAGTACAACATGTAGGGACGGGGGATCGAACTAAGTTATTGCTTTGGCGACTTCATACCATGATAAATTTCAGGGAGGAGAGAAAATTGAGAGAATAAAAAAATACAATTTCATTATATTGAATTCTTTAATCTCGATTGAAACATGTCGTCCTATTTATAGTCGAACGATACCTAATCGTAACATAAATAAGACATCTAAAATAAAATAATATCTAAATTAAATGTAATTTTAATTCCTAATACAAAACCCAAATCATACCAAAATCTTAAATCATATCAAATGTAATGTCAATTCTTAATAGGAAATCTAAATCTTAACGAAAACTAATTAACAAAAATACAAAGTGTTATTCTTGGGCATTTAAAAAAAAACTATATAAGGACAGTACTAATATTCAATTACAATTGAAAAATAAAAATAGTAATCTGTAACATAATTGGTCCCATTTAACACATCTTAGCGTATTTGAATTAACTTCCCAAACAATTTTGGAGCGCCATTTTTTTCTAACATGTTTGGTAACAAATAAAAATCATTTATTGCAATAATCAAATTACTTTTTTTTTTAAGTAATCATATCTAAAGTGTTGCTGTAAAAAAAAGAAAAGAAAAGACTGATCTATGCTGTTAAAAAAAAAAAACTGACCTATATATAAGCCAAATGACAATAGTGTTTGGTTAGCCCACGTAAAAGACTGGTTGAGTAAGAGGTCGAGCAACAAAGTTAAAAGAACAACCTATTAGGGGACCACTTTGCACAGGTAGGTCATGTCATATCTAGCGAGTGTCGAGTACATCCAATTTAGTGAGAAAGTTCGTCGTCACGTAGTTTAATTTGCACGGGGTGTTTATCCCAAGACAAAGTTATCAAAGAGTAACAAACTATAAATTTACAAATTCATCTGATATAAAACAACGATGATTATCTTCTCAGTTGAAGTATGCTCGTGCGGGCACATATTTGTGATAAAAATCAGATTCGACACGTGTAAGCATCAACTCAGTTCGTGGTATCCATATTACAGAACAAACCATGGGTACTCACTGGCTTGATCTTTATCGAACTGAGAGGAAGGAGATACCTCCACTGACCTGAGGAATCCGACTACCGACCTCGGGCCGAAAGCTGTAATCGCTATTTGTAACATACCAACGACTTTGTCTCCCCCGCTTGTAAAAGAGATACTCTACCTCATTGATCAGATACGCTATTTCTTCTAAGAACGACCTAAACAACTCGAGCTCGCAACTGACTTTGACGGCAGAATATTTATTCCTTGTGCATGTCTACTTTTGAGCACCTCAACAGCTCGTGACCGACCTGTGAGCTTGATTGGAAACAACATCAACAATCATAATATAACTTAATCGAACCATGCCAGCGTGGTCTAATACCATAGTTTAATAGACAAATTCCTACCAAAAATAAAAAAATAAAAAAACAAATAAAGGATTTAAAATTTAACCACAGTAAATAAATAAGAGCGAAAATAAAACCCTCTAAATTCCGGCGCCAATTTCCCGAAAACAAGTGGACATGTCCAAGTCTACCCACAGTTTCTCCCCAAACCCTCCTCTACTTTTACGGTCTTCTCCTTCACAACGCTAGATGCTCCAAATCTCTCTCACCTCTGCTTCTTCTCTCTACTCTCTCTTTCGATTCACGTTGCTGTCTCATTCCTCCGTTCATGGCGCGAGGTAGAAAGCGGCGGCGACCGGAGACTGCTGCGGGAGGGCATGGCGACGGAGGGGCTGAAGTTGGAGTTATCGACAAGGGTTTTCTGGGCGGCGGCGAGGGCGGGGTGCAATGGGGGATGAAAAGGGAAGAGGAGGATGGATTAGTTGCGGAATGTAATGATGTAGAGACGCAGCAGCCGAAGGAGGGGGAGGACAATGGCGAGCTGCAGAAGCAGAAGAGTTTTGTTGCCGGAGAAGACGGCGAATTGGGACGTAGGGTTTCGATTAATAGTCCACCGAGAAGTTTGAGGAAGAAGGCGAGAGTTTCTTACAATGAGGAAATTTACGAGTTCGATGACGACGACGACGACGACGAAGAGGTTCCTTCCAAGAAGCCTGGGCGAAGGGGTAGGAGAAAGAAAAATTTGCCTTCGACTCGGAATGTGTCCGAAGACGAAGAGCAACGGAGTCCTATGGAAGGTGTGGATGACGATGGGGAGAAAAAATCGGGTGTTTCTGGAAATAGGAGAGGTTCTTCAAGAAGGAAACGCGGTAGGAGATACGCGCTACGGAAGCAAACAATTTCCAAACCGGAGGGCGAGAAAAAAATCAATAAGTTGGATCCGGAAGTAAGAATTTACGGTTTGTGACTAGTGTAATTGTTTGTTTTCCTTGCTTATTACAGCTATGATTGTCTTTTTTCCTTGTGAATCAACAGTTCATCGAGAAGATATCTTTAATGTGCCATCAGTGCCAGAGGAATGATAAAGGCCGTGTTGTACGTTGTACTACTTGTAGGAGGAAGCGGTATTGTGTCCCTTGTTTACAGAATTGGTAGGCATCTTCCTTATTTACTTCAAATTTTTTCCATCGTTGCTACTAATAAGTTATCAGATAATTTATGTTTTATTTATTTTTTTACTTTGTGCACGTGTAAATGGATGCAGGATGGTTGTAGCTGGATATTTATATATTATGAACACAGTGTGTTTGCTATTTTATACATTGGTGTGTGGGGAGAGGTGGGGGTCTAGTAATACGTGATGAGCAATGCATTGCAAGACATATCTTTGTTGTGTAATAGAGACCTACATTAAATTATTTAGTAGCTAAGTAACCACGAACGCCTTGCTCTCTTGGTATTTGGTTGGTGGTATAATGTTATGACATGAATATGATTTGAACTAGAGTATGCAATTGTTGCCACAAAATGATGAACCACTAGTTCTTAGTTTCTGATGATACTAGAGGAATATCTATTGGGTTTTTCTGTTTCAACTGTAGGCTACAATGTTGATGTTTTTAGTAGATTACGAGGCCATTCTGTTCCACAATTTCAATTTGTAAGATAATTAGATAAATGTGCTTGTTTTCCTGATAATCAACAATCTTTCATTACTATAAAAGAAAAAAGACACAAAAGAGAAAGATAAGAAATCCTCTCTAAGCCAAGGAGTTCACGAAAAAGCACTCCAATTTGCATAAGTAACACAGGTGTAGTTACAAGGTCGATTCCAGACGAATTGCCAAAGAGAAGCCAAAGCTTTCCCTTTCTGCCAAAAAGTTGTCATTCTTGTCTTCCTTTCTAATTATAAATTATTAAATTTAATTTTCAACTTAAAGCATTGGCATCGTTAATCTGCAGAATGTTTGCTTTTCCTTTGAAGGGATGACCACAGAGAATCTGTCCTAGAGTTTCTTCCAAACTATTAGGGGAAGTACTACTGTAATTTGCAAGTATGCAGGATTAGGCAAGACCATTTTTAAGAGAAAGGGGAACTTCAGAACATTTGCTCCTCACTTTTCATTGTAATTTTTACCTGAGGATGCACCAACTCAAAGATATTTGTGACGTTGGGATGATTT
>NW_019104505.1:1851883-1893273 GCF_001995035.1 Momordica charantia
TTTTGAATTCCCTTTGTGTTGATTCCTCCCAAACTCAAAGACCAATAAAAGAAATTTATTGTCTTGGGAACATTTCCATACCATTATACTAACATCGTGAGGTAGAATCACATTGTTGAAATCCAGATGTCTTAATTGAGATTTATTAGAGTATTTGATTGAAGGTTCAAGATTCCAATCCCTATGGTCTTCAATGGTTCTTCTAGCGGTCTCTTATCCAGATATTAAGGAAGATCTAGCTTTAATTTCTGTCTCCCAATGATTTCTTCTAAAGTTAAACCTCCATTCTTCTCCTAACAGAAGCTGAAGGTCACATTGGTCACCAAATTCTGCCTAGTAGTGGGGCTATAAAGTCATGGGAAGAAATGGCAAAGAGGCAAGTCTGTAATTCAGAAACTCCTGAAATCTTGTAATTTTACCTATCCTTAGTTTGAGACTGTAGATTTGGAAAGTGACTTTTTGACTAGTAATATGAAGCTTCAAGGATATGTCTTTTAACAGGTCCCTTATTAACTGAATACCAACCTCCTAAATCTTTACCATATTTGCTGGGTATATTTTGAACGCTAGAGTTCCATTCTTGAAGAAAATTCTCCAAAGCTACTTTTTTGAAAAAAACAAGTATTTCAAATTCTCCATAGCCACATGGAAATGAGTAGATGTTCTTTTATTAATCCTAATTCCTAATGATAGTTTGGTTTCTCACTAAAAAATGGAAAGGCAGGCAACGTTTCTTTTTCTCTAGTTGTCAAGCACAAGTTCTCCTTTATTTGTCTGCTGGCTTGACAGTACATAGATACATCAATGTATGTAGGTACACAAACATGTATATAAATATTTGGATGAGAGTTCCTTCTTGTATAGTTAGCCTTTGGACTTTGCTTGCCGGCTCTCTTTTTGTATGCCTCGTCTTGGGCTGTCTTTTGTTTTGTCCTTGTTATCTTTGTTCTATTTCATCTTTTATCAGTGAAAGCTTAGTTTATTATAAAGAAAAAACATGTGTGTGTATATATCATCGGTAGAACTTGCTCAAAACTATCATTGAGGCTATAAGAAGACTATCCAATTAACAGTAGAGGAAATAGAATGGTCGCACAAATTACACAATTCATTGCAAGAAGAGGCTACAAAAAGAATAATCTGAAAGCTCCTCAACCGAAAGCTCATCTTTTTATTTCTTTTAATTTTTATTTTTCTACACTCCTTTTAAAATTCTTCTATTTCTTCAGTCCATGCTTCCAGAGCAGCGCATGGGTAGCATATTAACATTAAGAAGTTATTTTTTTTGTTGAAAGGGCAGCCAGCCATACTAAGTTTCAGAACAGCCATTTTATTCTGTTCAGTTAACCACATTGAAAACAATTGATGTTCGGTAGCTTCCACTAAAGTTTTGAGTATTTAAGGGCAACCAACCAAGGAAGAGGTGGGAATCATCATTGCTTCCCTTACATAGATATCACCAGCCAGAAGAGAGTGGTCAACAACGGCCTGTCTCTTTTTTTGTTTTTTTGATGAGAAACATAAGAAAATATATTAAAAAACTCCCTCGAAAGAGGGGTGGGAAGTACATCCTAAGGACGGAGGGTAGAGATAACCCTCCTCCAAGAAGAACTATACAATCACGGACTTCCAATCTTGAATAATCAAAAGGAGACTGTAGTTACAAAAAACCTTCTTGTGGATTGTTGCCCACCTAGAAGCCGTATGCTTAATATTCACACAACAAGGGCCTGTCTCTTAAGTTTCTATATCCATAACATATTCTTGAAAAGATTATTTATTTGAATAATTCTTGTATTATAAATATGAAATCAAAATTTTGGTGAAGCTGGAAGTTTTACGGTGCTTTGTTTGTGCGGTTTATGGTTGTTTCATTCTTCCCCTTTGCTTCAGTCATTACCAGGTGTAGTTCTTATTCTGCAGGTACCCTAATACACCAGAAGAGGAAATTGCAGAATCTTGTCCAGTATGTTGTGGAAATTGCAATTGCAAATCATGTTTGCGTTTAGATGTTCCCGTTAAAGTGGGCCTTCTCTCTGATGCTTTCTTCATGTGTATTATCTATTGATTTGATGACATTCTCCTTTAAAACGTTTTTTTTTGTAATTATAGAATTTGAAGAACTTGGAACCAGTAGTCAAAGACGGTGGAGAGGTTGAGCATGCAAAATATGTACTACGTAGACTTCTACCATTTCTGAAATGGCTTAATGAAGAGCAGATGATGGAGAAAAAACAGGAAGCTACAAGGCTAGGTACTTTCTTGTTGCCCATCAGTTAGCAATTGACTCCATTAGAAAGCAATTCTTGCTCTTCAGTGTTGTTAAGTTGTTGAGTTTGTAATTTTGTTTCTTATTTTTGCTTCTCATTTGACTAATATTTGCATAATAATGTGTATTTAAAGAGTTCACTTCCTCTTAGTGCATAGCTGCACAGTTTTTTGCATTACTTGTTTAAGATTTGTATAATATTTGGACCATTCAATTATGAAACATATATTGGTCCATTTTTTGTGGCTGATATGCTCTTAGTTTTTAAAGGGTCCATATAGTTATTTTGTTTCCATAATGCTTGTCTTTTACTCCACGGTAAAGAACAGGATGAGTTGATATTTATACAAAATAAAACCTCCATATTTAGACAAAACGATCTTCAATTATGTTTTTCTTCATATTTGGTGGGTTACTCTGGGCAGGTTTGCCTCTTCATGATCTGAAGGTGGAAAAGATAGATTGTGAAGACAATGAGCGAATGTACTGGTAAAGACATTCTTCATAAGAATTCTTTCCCTTGTTATTTTTATAGTATAGTTTGAAGATCTGATTTAAAATTTTTATTTTTCAGCAACATCTGTAGAACGTCAATTTTTGATTTTCATCGAACCTGCGTTACTTGTTCTTTTGACCTTTGTCTCAACTGTTGTCGGGAAATCCGTGATGGAGATATGCGGTGTTGTGAGAAAAATGAGATAATACCCTATGTCAATCGAGGATTTGAGTACTTGCATGGTGAAGAACCCAAAAAAGCCGAAGTGCTTGCTGGGTCTTCTCCAAGAGGTTGTGGGGAGTCAGTGTCCGAATGGAAAGCAGAAGAAGATGGAAGCATTCCTTGTCCACCACTGGACCTGGGTGGTTGTGGTCACGGGTTTCTAGAGTTAAGATGTATATTGGAAGATTCAGTCTCTGAATTGGTGGACGAAGGAGAGGAAATTGCCAGAATCCACAACATAATGGATGTGGATGAAACTGAAGAAAAGTGGTGCTCGTGCTTTAACTCATGTGGTGAAATTGATCTCGAGAATGGTATGTTGAGGAAAGCTGCTTCTAGACAAGGTTCAAGCGATAATTATTTATACTGTCCCAGGGGCAGGGATATCGAAGCTGGAGAGTTGAACCATTTTCAGTGGCATTGGAGCAAAGGTGAGCCTGTGGTTGTTAGCAATGTTCTTGAAAACACATCAGGTTTGAGCTGGGAACCCCTTGTCATGTGGCGTGCCTTTCGTCAAATTACACATACGAAACATGGTCAACAGCTGGAAGTTAAGGCCATTGATTGCTTGGATTGGTGTGAGGTCAGTTGAATTGTTGTGAGATAGATTTCCCTGTTTTCTTTAGCTTTAATATTTAAGGAACTCCATAGATAATTTTACGATTAGTTTGAATGGTTGATATATGTTTCACAACAATAAGTTTTTTACTACAAGGGTATTGAATGACTTATAGAAGATATTCTTAAGATTTACTAAAAGGAAAATCTGTATTTCATCCACACACGCCCAGGAGGGGGGGAGGGGGGGATAAAGATTGACAACCTCCCCCATGTGCCTAGATAGAAAAAGATAGCAAGTTAATCACAGTATTTTTATTCCACAAAAACTGGAAAAAGAAACCAACATGTAACCCACAAATTCAGCAAAAAAAGCTTAAATTTATCCCAAAATCTATTACCAAGCTATGGCTAGGAGGAAGTAACAAAAAAGAAAAAAAGAAAAGAGAAATGCAAAGAAAACTAGATTAGAGAGAAGCAAAGCTTCAGATTTCCAAATGAGTGAAGAAGAGGAAGCCCCAAATTTTATTGAGACCAATTTTGAGCCATGAGGCACTTCCAGTCCGACCAGCGTCCATGTAGACTACTTCAACAGTGATGGAGTGAAGCCTGCAGCCATAGTGAGAGTGAAAGAGTGGCGGAGAGGTGGGAGCTGTTTTTGAAGGATAGAACAAAGAGGATGTATCAAGGGATTGCTTTTCTACATGTTAAATTTAAGCGGGAAAGGGATAATAGAATGCATAACTAGTTTAATTTTCTTCAATTTGTCTTTTCTGGTTCGATCTATATAAATTCTGAAAACCAAAGCAAATATTGGTTTTCATTTCCCCTTAATGTAAAATTTGTTTGACCTGTTGGGTTTGACTTATCCTTTTTTTCCCCTTCTTTCTTTTTCGCACCTGTAATAAAAATAACTGGGATAGAGAAGGGGAAATCTGCTGTGTAAAATGAAATAGTTTTTTTTATTTTTATTTTTTATTTGTATTAAATGTTGTATTATACATCTGTCCTTTTATTTTGGTTTCAAATCCTAATTTCTCTTTTTAAATCTCGCAAAAGAATTTAATGATTCTTTTTTGTTTCTCATCCACTGCATATCAGGTTAAAGCTTGACATTTGGCAAATGAAACATGTTTTTGTTAAGATCATCTAGGTAAAGAATTATCTTTATCTTTTAGTTTTAATCTGATAAATTGGTACCAGCAGGAACATGTTGTTTCTGTCTTCACTTGAAGTGGATTTTAGGAGTTTTTGGCCTGAATGCTTTCTGGTGATTGGATCCTGAATTTCTAATCCTTTTTTATTTCTCGTGTTAATTCAATATTTAATACGGTGAGTCTAAAAATTACATTTCTCCTGGTACATAGATTAAAACAAGTGCCTTGAATCTCAACCAGAAATATTCGGTGGCTTCACATCAAGTGGAAGTCTTATTTCATATCTTGTAGTCAAGATTTTTGCCCAATATTTTTAATTAAAAATTTAGAGATGCAGTTCCATTTCAAATTTGCTCGCTTCTTTTGAAAATTAGTGTGTCCTTAATACTCAAGTGTATCTGCGTCTCAGCCGCGCATACAGTATTCTTACATTTTGTGGGATACAACTTTATTTCTTGTACTATATAAACTAATACGAACTTGTCAAACTGCAGCTTGATGTCAACATCCACAAATTCTTTATTGGGTATTCAGAAGGTCAGTTTGATACAAAATTGTGGCCTCGGATACTGAAACTCAAGGATTGGCCCCCTTCTAATCATTTTGAGAAATGCTTGCCACGTCATAATGCTGAATTTATCAGTTGCTTACCTTTTAAGGAGTATACACATCCTTACAAAGGCAACCTAAACCTTGCTGTCAAATTGCCGGAGAATATTTTAAAACCTGATATGGGGCCTAAGACATATATTGCTTATGGAGTTGCTCAGGAGCTTGGTCGTGGAGACTCTGTTACCAAGCTTCATTGCGATATGTCTGATGCAGTATGTCAATATCTAGTTTTCTTTCAATTTATAGAGCTATATATATTTTCTTTTTTGAAAATTGAGAATCAGTAAACTATTCTTTCTGGATTTTACTATTTTTATCATAAATATGACCAAGGGGTGAGTTTGTCTATGACAGTATGCTTCAGCTTTGACTGTTTTGTTAAATGACCTGTTTTGTTGCATCTAGACAGATTGACACATGTTTCAGACACAATCTCTTATTGACACATGTTTCTGGAAACAATCTCTTATTTGCACTATGTAACTTTCTTGATGCATATGCTCCAGAATCTGTACATCAATTAGTTAAGAGGAAACCCATTTTTTATAGTGTTTTTGGATTGTTTGAAGGGAATTGCTCATTTAAAGAGCATTATATCACATGTGTCCTTTGCTAATTTTTGTTGGCAGAACTATTTGTGTTTTTCTTGTTCATTCACTGCGTGAGGAAGCTTGCATTACTCACTGTCTTCCTTGTATAGCACTGCCACTTCACAGTTTCTTTGTGCCTTAATGGTGATGAAGAATTTCTTCTAGCGAATTTTTTTAACAACATTTACTGGAAAAACTACATTGTTATTGCAACTTGTTGCACGATATGCCGTTCGGAACATTTTCCCTTGTTTCCTTTCTATTGATACCTTGGTTGCTGCAAGTTGCTGGACACAATTTATATTCTGATAAGGTCGATTGGTTGATTTATTGATCTGTGATAATGTTTAGTATTTTTATAAGCAAGTATGCATGTTCAAATTATCTGTTATGACCATGAAAATAAATTTTTGGTCTTCATTTGTCACGATTTAAGGATTTTGGTTAGCCCTATATTTTAAGATTTTTCAATCATGTGCGACTGATTTTGGTGAGAAATGGAAAATGTTACAGCAATAATAAGAGAAAAAAATATGCAAATTTTGATTTATTTAGTGATTTTTTGAAAAAGTATACTCGTTGCTCCTGTATCTTCCTTTAATGTGGTTAATTACTTTATTTTACTTCAATAAAAAATTCTTATGGTGACTTGTTTCAGGTGAATGTTCTTACACATGCCACCGAAGTCACCCTTGAGCCCAAGCATTTGAATAGTATTAAAGAATTAAAAGCAAAACACCTTGCGCAAGACCAAAGAGAACTTTATGGTGACACGGCTGATGCAAATTTTGTCGATAGAAGCAAGGTTTTCAATGACCCTTGTAATACGAGTGATAATGGAGAGGAACATGTTTGCAAAGTTGGTTATCAAAACAATGATGCAGTTTTTGAGAATACATCTAGCCCTAAGAGAGGTGATGCTGAAGAGGGTGATCATCGAAGTTTGAATGAACACAGTGGACCTGACCCTGGTGAGTCTGTAAATGTAAATCCAGGTGGAGAAACTAGTGATGATGCAAAAATATCAGAAGAGATGGAAAGTTGGGAGGCTTCTGATGGTGGTGCACTATGGGACATTTTTCGTAGGCAAGATGTCCCCTTGCTGCAGCGATATCTCAATAAGCATTTCAGAGAATTTAGGCACATTCATGCTGGTCTTGTGCCACAGGTTACTACGATATACAGTTTGACTTAACATTCTACACTTATATTGATATTAAGACAGCAAAACTTTTCATTCTTTATAATTCCAGTACTCTCTTGCTGAACTACCCGTCTATATATGCAATGATATGAGTAAAAACAAATTAATTCCTTCCTATCTGCCCAAAACGGTATCGATTGCTTTTAAGGACATGAAGGAATGTTCTGCCTAATGATGTTAGTTATTTGACCAAAGTTAGCTGTTTTGCATTATCAATGAACTGAATTCATTTAGAATTAACTGTATTTAGAGTAAACTCAAGAAATAATGTGCATTGCTATAATTGGATCCATTGTGGATATGGTCAAGAAATTTCATACCGAAACTGTCATACCAACACTTGTCTCGACTTCTATAACTTGTCCATATTTTTCCTGGTATATTTTTAGGAGAAAATCTATACTTCATCGAGACATTTCCACGTGTTTATTAGGTGTTCTTGCTTTGATAATCCAGGTGTTTCATCCAGTGCATGATCAGTCATTTTATTTGACTTTGGAACACAAAAGAAAGCTCAAGGAGGAATATGGTCAGATTATAATGTGGTATTAGGTTAGAATTTTTATCACCATCATTCATGGCAATAATCTTCTTCTGCTTGCTTCTTATACAGGAATTGAACCTTGGACATTTGTCCAAAAACTGGGAGATGCCGTCTTTATTCCAGCTGGTTGTCCTCATCAAGTCAGAAACTTGAAGGTTGGCCTTCACTATTGTTATCTTTAAAAACTGATTTAAGCAACTTTTTGGATTTTAAGAGATGTTCTGTTCATACCTTCTTTTTTTTTTTTTCTGTATTTTTCTTTGTAAAAGAACTCTTGTTTAGTTTGCAGTTATGCATCATAAGTTTATTAACTCATCCATACTGCATCAAGAAATGCAACTTGGTTCTATTTCAGCTGATGCTTCAATGGTTGGGCCTTTTGGTCTTACTCTTACATATCAAGATAGTTGTGTCAGTTCATTATCTATCCGATTCTCAAAGGTTTAGTGAATAAGAATACAAGCTAACTAAAAGTGAATTTTTCTGTATTATCCAAGTATATTTGCGCTGTATCCAACTAGTATTGTGTTTATATCGTATTTGTAAAATAGTCTTCAACATACAAAATAGAGTTTTCATTTAAGGACCATGGTCTTGTTTTATCATTTTTGCAAATCTTACATGTGTTTCATGGGCTTGGTGAATCTAAATTATATTATTGATGCCACAACCTGGGAATTTCAACTTTCCAGAGTGCTCTGTTTTTATCTTTCACAGTCAATCAGAAAATACTGTTCATATAGGGGTCCATGCCACTGATTTAGTTGACATTATCTTACTAGAAAAATGGATAATTGGAGCAGATGCATAAATGGTGCCTTCAGATTCTTTTCTCGAATTGCCTTATCTCAAGGGATTGAGTTATAGTTGAAGCTTGATTTATCATTCTAATATCTTGTCCGAACTAAAATGAGAATACTATTTCATATAATGATTATTTTCTTTGGCTGAACCTATTTATGGCTATTATTCTAATGCCTTTCCAATTCATGTTCCCCATAGTCATGTATAAAGGTTGCTCTAGACTTTGTCTCACCTGAGAATGTTGGAGAGTGCATCCACTTGACTGAAGAATTTCGCAAGCTTCCTTCAAATCATTGGGCCAAAGAGGACAAATTAGAGGTAATCCATCATTTTCTGTCATCCATGTTCTTTGTTATCTTAATGTCTCTACCAATGTTAAAACAATAATGAAAGATATTGTTTGGTTGAACTTTATTAGAGCCTTTCTTTGGAATTTTTTATTTGAAAGAACAATGAAATCTTTTAGAGAGAAGAGAAGATTGTTTAATATTTTGTTGGAACATATTGGTTTTATGGTTATCTGGTGCTAGATAAGTCCAAATCTTTTTAAACCTATTGAACTTCTTCCCTTTGTGTTGATTGGAAGACTCTGTATAACTTTCTTATCATGTGACTATTCTCACGAGACAACAGCATAACTCTACTACATTTGGTTGTCAAGCTAACTAATAGGATATTAAATCCTAGGTAGGTTACCACCTTAGTTTGAACTTATTTTCTCTAAGCTCTTTATTTATTTATTTTTTTGGTATGAAACAATATTTCATTGATAGTATGAAATATACAAAAGGCCACAAGGGCAATTACAAGAAGGCTTCCCAGCTTGTAATAAGCTCATTTAAAGAGTAACTATTGAAAGGCGGATAAAAACATTTGCACCACCCCATAGCAAGTACAATGACCCTATCAAAAAAGTTTTCAAAGGAGAGTACCTTGTTGTTGAAGACCTGATGATTCCTTTCTAACCATAAAGACCGAAGGAAGGCTCGAATCAGTTGTGTCCAAAGTATAGCTTTTCCTCTGTTGAAGGGGTGCCCCACCAAAAAACAATCAAGTAGTGTAGCTGGTTGTGTGTGGAGAGCTGTTGTCCATCCGAAACTTGAGAGCAAGCGGTTCCAAAATCGAGTGGCAAATGGGCAATGAATAAATAGATGGCTTTGTGTTTTCGAGCTTCCAAAGCATAGAATGCAGCAATGTGGAGACAGGTACAAATGAGGGTTCTTTCTCTGTATTCTGTCATGAGTGTTTAAGGCCCTGTGAGTGAGTTCCCAGCAGAAAAATTTAATTTTCTTGGGGTATTTATCATGCCAAATGTTAGAGTAGAGGGTGGATTCCTGTTGGTCATGGACAGTGTATGAGCAGAGTAGTGTGAAGGTTTATCTGGTGGTGTATAAGCCCGATGGTTCGTGGGGCCATCTCCATTGATCTTCGTTGGGTGAGGGGACAATCGGGTCAATAAGTGAGACCAGTCTCTTCCACTCATCAATTTCTTCCTCCTTTAGTGTCCGCCTGAAAGTATAACTCCATGAGGAGGTTGTCCTGGACCAATGATCGCCAATAGTGGCGTCCTTTTCCGTAGCTATAGTGTATAGATTCGGGAAAAGTGAGGCTAGTGTTCCCTGTGCTCGCCATTTCTCTTGCCAAAAGCTGATAGTGCTTCTTTCCCCCACCTTACAGGTTGCTAGGTTCTTTATAAAGCAGGTGAGTTGGCTGATCGAGGATCAAGGGCCTTTGTGGAGGGACTGGCAGCGGTTAGGCCAAGGATTTGTGCTGGATCCATGGTATTCAGCTGAGATAAGTTTCCTCCATTGATGGTTTGGTTCAGTTGTGTAACGCCACACCCATTTGGAGAGAAGGGCATTATTCCTCCGCTTGATATTCCCAACACCGAGACCACCCTCATCAATGGGAAGCTGTGTTTTGGTCCAGTTTAGGAGATGCGATTTCCCCCCATTTTTTGCTCCCTGCCATAAGAAGTCCCTGAATAGTTTTTCCAATAGATCCCGCAGCTGCCCGATATCTTGAAGAGAGATAGATAGTATGTAGGTAGATTGGAGAGGACGGATTGGAGAATGGTAAGGTGTCCCCCTTTTGATATATATAAACTGTTCCACTTGCAAAGGCGACTCTGTATTTTCTCGATGATGGACCACCAAAACGAGTCCTTTTTTGGGTTTCCATTGAGAGGCAGTCCCAAATAAGTGCTAGGCCATGATCCTGGTGCACAATCCCCAAGCTTTAGCTATGTCGTTGATAACCTGACTGTCGATAGAGATACCAAAGACACTACACTTGTTGTAGTTAATGTTGAGTCCGGAGGCTATCTCATAGAATTTTATGATCTTATGAAGGTTTTTGATGGAGGATGGATCCTTTTTGGAGAACAAAAGAGTGTCATCTGCAAAGAGGAGATGATTAATTTTTATAGAGTTGCAGCGAGAGGAATAACCTTTTAGATGATCGATTTGTTGTCCATGGTGTAGCATGCAGCTGAGGACATCTGTTATGAGGATGAAAAGAAAATGAGAAAGTGAATCTCCTTGTCTCAATCCCTAGTAGCTGTAAATTTACGCCTTGGTCTCCCGTCTATGATAATAGAGAAACTAGTAGTGGATATACAAGCCCTTATCCATCTTCTCCATTTCTCCCCAAAACCTTTGTATTTCAGCACCATATCCAGGAAATCCCAGTCCACCATATCAAAAACCTTATCGAGACCAAGTTGTATCACCACTCCTTCAGTTTTTTGTGACTTCCAATCATCAATAATTTCATTGGCAATAAGGGCGGAGTCAAAAATCTGTCTTCCTTCAACAAAAGCAGATTGTTTGTCAGTTATAGTGAGGGGAAGAACCTTTTTTAGTCGGTCCGAGAGCACTCTTGCAAGGATCTTGTAGGTGCAAGAGATGAGACTGATAGGCCTATAATCGTGCACGGTTTTTGCTGCCTTCTTCTTTGGTATGAGGCAGATGTATGTTTCATTTAGTGCAAGATTGAGGACTCCATTTTAGCTCTTTATTATTTTACTTATTAGCCCTTTATTGATCACTACGTCAATCCATGATGGTTTTCTCCTTTTATATATTTCATAGTTTCTTAATGCACAAAATCTTGGAAACCAGAAGCAAGTTTATAGTACGACTTATGCTTGAAACAGGTAAAGAAAATGAGTATTTACGCTATGAAAGCAACGATTGAGAGTTTGAAGAAAAAATGCGAGTGATGCAGACCAAAATTGTCTAATTTAGGATTATTTCTTGTGAGGTTAGTATTATCATTTCATACTCCCAAATTTACATTGTTCTTAATTTACATCCCACGTTTATATTATTTTTAATCAAAATTGTCTAATTTAGGATTATTTCTTGTGAGGTTAGTATTATCATTTCATACTCCCACATTTACATTGTTCTTAATTTACATCCCACGTTTATATTATTTTTAATCGATATCATTCTCAATCCACACATTTTTCCATAGTCCTAAAGATATTCTTGAGCTTGATATCATTTCATACGAGTTCTCATTGGTATTTGAAACTGATTTTGTATATCTTTTGAACTCGGTACAGTCTCGACATCCTGTAACCAGAAGATTGAGGACAAGGCTAAAGTTAGTATAAGAGGCGTTTCATCATGAGCTTTTGTGATGTCACCTGTTTTGTAGCAATAGAATTATGCCTCATACATTTTGTAGAATGATTCTTGGCCTTTTTACTCCTCCATGTATGTCGTTCGACAATAACTTAAAGCCGGTATGTCATTTATCAGCCATGAGATTCGGGGGTGTCGCTTTTGATCCTTTTGGCATTTTTGTATAGATAACATCTCTGCCATAATGGGAAAATGAAATGCACAAGCATGATCTGTATGTTTCAGAATCTCCATACTCTTTCGAAATTGTATGTCGATAGGTCTCCATTCTTTTTGCCAGTTATTGCAGAACTGCTGGGATTCGTACTCGGACAATGGTAGTAATCGCCTTTAGTTGACTAATAAATATGGCATTCTCCCCGAAATGACAGGAAAGATGGTTTAATTTTGAAGCCGAGATCGTGGCTGCAATCCCCCAGGTATGTTGATATGAATGATTGAATACTTCTTGAGGAGAGACGTGTAATTGGAGAAACATAAATTGCAGAAATGAACAGAACAGAGCTGAGAAATGTTACATTCTTTCAAACTACTAATACAAAATAATATGATAATTAGTTACCATAATGAAAAGTTTGATGACTTCTTTTTTTTTTTTTAATTTTTTTTATGTTATTGGGTTAGGCCAAGTCTAGAAGTCATACGAATTAATAGTTACATGTTCGGTTGGATAATATTTGACAATTCGATCGTAGTTTAGTAGATAAGATATTTATCAACTTTCTAGATTAGTTGAGTAGATAAGACATTTATCAACTTTCTAGATTAAATGTTCGATTCTCCGCTCTATATCTCTATTATTTGATCATATTTTAAGTCATCCGCTCTCATGTTGTCATCCACATCACAACGTAAAAGCTTCCATATTGCTTGGTGTTTACACATGCAATATTTGAAAACCAATAATAAGAATAAGAACAACAATTGATTTCTAATTATGTATTAATAAAAGGTCAAATTAGGAGCCCCACGAATCCAATACACAACAAAACAAGCAACATGCTTCTAACTTGTGAATGCTGTAAAAATGACCTTTATCTTGCTAATGATCTTCTAAACGAACTCATTTTAATTTAAAGTTTAATTTGATGAAATTAAACGTATAAATTTAAAAGTGATTTTTTTAGTAATAATCTTGATAAAAAATTTTCTATTTTAAACCTAAACTTTCGCTGAAAGGAACAACAATTTGGAATTGATAGGACTTCCGATAAAGATAATACTAGGATATGTTTACAATGGTATTTGTGAGTTTTTGAAGATTTCTTTTGATGTTAATGTTGTGCAATGTTTCATCAAGCTTGATTGATTGATTGATTATTATTTTTTAATTAGAATAGAACTTGATTTTGTGCACTTGTTTTAGCTAAATTTTCATTTGAAATTAGTAGGTGAATCTAACATAAGCTTAGTGGAAGTCCAAGTTCAATTTTTAAAAATTGGATAAAATTTGGCTCACCTTCTCAAGTTTTGGGCAAAAGTTGAAAATTTTGCCAATAATTTTTATACAAAGTCGAGAGGTTCAAATAAAATGTTCAATATTTGAGAGAATAAACATAACATTTGAAATTACTAAAAACCAAAATAGAATAGAATAAGTATCAAATTTCAGCAACCTTAACAAGTTTAAACTTTAAGCTGATTTTTAATGATTTATCACTAAAGTTTTAAGCAACAGCAATTTCTCAGCCAATGATGCACCAAAAAACAAAGCAGTATCTTTTCCTATTTGCATCTTCGGATTCTACAACTTGTATGGACTTTTAAAGGTTGTCAAAATTTGCAGCTTCAGCCTAAATCACTCTATTATTTATCATGAAGCACTTAACTTGTGCATAAAAAATGGAGAAGAGAACCTTAATTCTAAATGTATCCATCCATTCAAGGATGACTGATGAAGGTAGCCTGGATTCTGGAAAATCGATCCTTGGATGATTGAAGTACCGAACCGGCAACCCGGTTTGCAAATGTATCAAGATTTCCCTTTTCCTTTGCAATCAGAACTTTCATCAAACTCCCTTTAGTAAGGTAACAGAAAAGACTTCAGACTTCAGCTTCTGAGGTCTGAAACACCAATTGTTGGGATGCTGCCCTTTTCGATAAGCGATTTAACTCCCGAGCGAGTTTGGTCGTCTTCAGATAATTTGAATATTGCATCTCTTATGGTGACATAGGTCTTGTCAGTTGGATCGGGAACGTTTCCTTTCTCAACTGCCTCCTCTAATATGTTAAGAGCCATGGGGAAGTTTTGATTCGATATGAAAGCATCAACCAATGCAACAGAGACATAACTGTCTGGTTTCATTTGCTTGTCTTCCATCATTCGATAATAAACAAGAGCTGCGTCGGGCCTGCCACACTTGCAAAGACCGTGCACAATTGCCATGTAAGCTATACTGTTGGGGGAGCAACCTTTTTGCTGCATTTCATTCCAAAGTATTTCGGCATCATCATGCCTCCCAGAATTGCAGCATCCATCGATCAAAGTCGTGTAAGTGATGACGGTTGGTTCCCTGTTCTCTCCATTCATTCTGGAAAGACAAAGGATGGCCTGATCAAGATCACCCCTTTTGCACCATCCATCAATAAGTAGATTATAGGTAACAACTGTAGGAACTAGCCCTGCAACTGTCATTTTGTTCAGAAAATCCTGGGCTTCGCTAACTCTCCCGGCTTTACAGAAGCCATTTATCAATACATTATAAGCAACCACGTCTGGACGGTAACCACGAGTACAGATATCTTGGAACATCTCGAAAGCACGGTCGACTTCGTGAATCTTGACTAGCCCATCCATGGCAGCAGAGTAGGCAATTATATCGGGGAGGAATCCTTCAGAAACCATATCAGCAAGAAAATTACAAGCTTCGACGACTCGCCCATTTTTGCAAAGTTTTTTCACAAGGAGTGTAGAATGTTTTATCCATGGCTCGTGTCCGTGACCACGCATCTCCCTCAGTAGTTCAATGGCCCCTACGGTATCCTCTCTTTTACAGAGGCAGCCGAAGATTGAATTATGGGTAAAATGTGTCGGTTGAAGTCCCGATTGCTTCATATCTCTCAGAAGATTATAACTTTCCTCCAATTTGTCTGATTTGCACAGTGCATCTATCAAATTGTTATGAAGTAACTGGTTTGGTTCACAACCAAGTCGAATCATATCTTCAAAGAGGCTTAATGCTACATCCAACTTACCCATCTTTAGCAAGCCATCGATTACAATGCCGAATGAAGCAGTATTAGGGAATACCTTCTTAAAAGTTTGGTGGATCTCACATATGTGAAAATCATCAGTATGAAAATCGTTTCCTGTCGTAAACCGAAGCAAATAACAAGCTCTATCTATTGACCCAGCATTAACAAACCAAGTCAACACAGAATTGTAAAGCAATATCATAGCTTCGTCATTTATATCTTCTGGTCTTTCCTCAAGTAACATGATCACAACTCTCTCTTCAGAACAAGATGCTATGAGCTTCGCAAGTATCTCGATGTCGGGCACAATTCCTAACAACTTCATCTTCCAAAACAAAGCCATTGCTTTCTCAAATGTGCCCTTCTTACAAAGTGCTCCAATCAGCACATCGTAGATTGAAATATCAGGACTAAAACCCAACTTCTGCATTTTCTCGAGCAACTTAAGAGCCATATCCTCTCTGGATTCCTTCACAAAACCATGAATCAGAGCATAGAATGTCTTTTCGTTTAGCCCAGGATTTTGATCTCCCATTCTGTCTATGAATTCCATTGCTCTATCTACCTCACCCCACTTGCTAAAAGCTAAAGCCAAGATAGAAAAGGCATACCCATCAACCCACCCTCTCTCATGCATATCGTTATAAACATTTAAAGCTTTATCGAACTTCCCAGAATTGAAGTAAGCCTTCAAAACTGGCGTCAATGTGTACTTATCGACCTCCAACCCGCAATATTTCATCTCACTCAGCCTGGTCTCAATGGAATCAACAGAATTTGCCTTGGACAAAATCTCCAGCAAACAGTTATAACTATAACTATTCGGAACACAGAGTCCCATTGCTCTGACCTGATCAAACAAAAAGTTAGCTTCTTCAACCAACCCCACGCTTCCCAAACATCTCAAAAAGACACCCAATGCTCCTGGGGTCATCGAACATCGAAAATTTAGGACGTCCATAGCAACTGCTCTCAGTGGGGCATTTTGTCGAGCACGTGATAGGATTGATGCAATGGCATTGTAGGTATAGCAATTATGCCTGTACCCATTCTGTTTCGAAGCCCAAATGAAGAACATATGGGCAATTTTCCAACTCCTCAGGCCATTCAACACAGTTTCAACAATTTGAGTGTTGAGTCTTGGAGCTAAAATTTTCAGCTCCGGGTCATCTGGGGAAAATTTTCGTTGGCTGAAGAGGGAAATGAAGTTATTACTGATGTGGGTTTCGTCCAGAGGAGGAAGAACATTGATCACTTCCGTACAAATAGGCCTATAAGATTTAACAACAGGAGGTAGACTTTCACAGAAGATAAGTGAAGCAATAGCAACGGAGTTTGTGAAATTGAGTGATTTACAGAGGTTTTGATTGGCAAGCGTGATTCTGGGGAGCGCCATGGGAATGGAGAATGAGGAACTCAACTTCCGATTATGCGAAGTTGAGGCTTAGATTCCAGTGCCTCAACGCCAAGTCCCGGCTCTTCCATGGGGGGCTCTCTCATTCAGAGAAGATTGTAGTAATACCAGCTCCATTAGCGACGAAATTGCTCCGATGTTGATGAATAAGCTTATGAAGATGATGGTTATGAACTGTAGAATCCTGGACAAACAGTTCTTAGCGAGGCCCAGATGGTTGAAGCGATCTGGGATTCGCACTCGATCTTCTTCCTTCCTCTCGGAGGTTTTGAGAATATTGATATGATTATATGCCCAAAATTAAATTTTAGATCATAATTCATAATGTGTATTTTTTTTTTCCTAATAATTTTATTTTCTTCTTCTCAACTATCTATAGTTGATTTATAGTGATTTTTTTTAGTAAAGTATGTAAAAAGAGGGATTCAAACGCTAACCTCGTTAACTCAACGATAATTGGTACATGTCCCTAACTAAGAGTTTAAGACTTCGAATCACCCTTTCCCACACTCAATTATGATACACAATTGATTAGATAGAAGCTTAATCCGACAAATGAATAAGTCTATAGTTTTTTTAGTTCAATCATTGTAAGACAGGATCAAACCATCGACTTTTAGAATAGTAATAGATATCTTATCTATTTAACTATATTCGAAGTGACTAATAATTCTACAAGTAGCAAAAAGGATAGTGCAAACACACACTCATCACAAGTAATAAATGGAGAATATTCTGATATCGTTTCCGCAGAGACTTGAAGTTTTCTTTTTAAAATCAATAATGAAAAGACGAGTGAGCAATCGATTTATGATGGTAGAAGATAAGATTTAACTTGAAATAGTTTTATAAATACAAAAATAAAAATAAAAATTCATAGCAGTAAGTGCACCTTATGCATCTAAGTAAGAAATATCGATTTTGCTCCTTAATCAACTTATATCTAAACGATCCTACAATTTTAAGTTAATTATCAATATTTCTACTAATAACTAAGGCTTAATTTGATTTTTTTTCCAACCTAGCCAAAGGTTAAGGACCCTATTGTCTAGGTTATTCTTTATTTCTAAAGTTCCCTTTATCCATTTAGATTTTAAATATAAAATTACTTAAAAACAAGTTAAGTTTTCGTAGGCTAGGATAAAAGAATTAGTTCATAATATATTTTGTAAAAGAAAACTCGTTGAAAGTTAACATGAAATTCATTTTCAAAAAAAAAAATGAAATTAACATTAGCTAATTAACAAAGAATGATTGGACCCGACTTGAACTCGATCCTTACTCTTTCGAGTTTAAGAGAAGTTAAGCACTTGTTCGAGCCTACAAAAATGTGTTGTTCACAAAAATCCTTAGATGAAAACAAGAGTAAGACATAGATGAAAAGAATATTTACTGTTTTTGTATTAATAAATGAGTAAAGTTCAAAGCACTTCCAAAGGAAATGTTCGCCGGAAATAGCTTAAAGAAAACAATATCTTACACATAAATAACGAGATGAAGCTTAGACAATTGAAATAAATAACGATGTCTAAGCCTCTTTGACAGGTCATCTTTGAATAGAAAATCTTTCTTTCATGCTGAAATGAAATGACACGTGGTTGCAGAAGAACTCGTTAAAATTCATCAAAACTTGTGTTTCATTAAAAAGAATTTTCGAAGGTTGCAGGTGTTTCAAGCGCACTCCTCGTAGAAAAACATAAATTTTGTTAAGTATTTGAGCCAAATGGATAACACATGCTAGTGCAAGTGAATATAAACTATACTTTTACGTGTATCTAAAATACAACTTTTAGATGCACTGTTAACTTGAATTGATTCATTTCTACTCTTAAAAATAAGGATAATGAGTGGAGATCCAACTATTGACATTTTAGATAGTAATAAGTATTTTATCCCTCGAAAAATAATGATTATTTAACATAGAAAATATTAGAACTCACGTTGACTTGCACATAGGCTTCTACCATTTTCTCTTGAAATTGTCCTACCTCATTTTTTAGTGTATATATATATATATATATATATATATATATATATATAACTATAATTATAATATTAAGGACAATAAATTATGTTAATACCAACATATTTAGACATTTACTATATCAGGTTAGTAGCGGCTCTCTTTTATTGTCAAAATAATAAGACAAAAATATACTTTTGATCATTAAAATTTCGAATAAGTATCTATTGGATCGGTCAAGTTTCAAAAAGGATACTTTTAGTCCCTAGATTTGTAAATTGGTTCTAAATGGTTCCTAAGATTCTTTTATTGTTTAGTTGACCAACCTTAAGATGATGTAGATGTTAATTGTGCTGGATAATGGATGATGCGATCCTCAAATTGGTTGATTATATAGCAAATACATTAATTAAATAATATTTTATGGTGATGGGATAACTTCTTTTTTGTTCCTCCTTTTCCTCCCTCTTTCCTCCTCCCTTTCTTCAGCTAACTTTACCGTCATCGCTGCCTACCCTCCATTTAAGATGTGTAAACTTAATCTCTTACTAAATAAACACATACCCTAAATTTTTTCAACCTGAGCTTAGTTCAACGTGTTAAGACACTCAGGGCTCATTTGATAACATTCCCGATTCTTATTTCTGTTATTCATTTTGAACAAATTGGAAATGAGAATAAGAAAGAAGAAATTTGTTTTGCATTCTATAAACCTTGAGAAAATTTACCCAACATCAACCACAAGAAGAACAATAATTCTGTCTTGTATGAAAATTGTTGTGGTTGTAATTGTACCAAAATTTTAAATATAATAAAACACAATATTAAACCCATTATCATCTCAAAAAGGAAATGGATATCACAAAACAAAATAAGGGAATAAATTCATAAAAATCTAGAATCTTCTCCAAGCCTCGGGAATCTTCAAGATCGATTTACTCCGGAGAAGAGAATCCTCCACAGCCGATTCCATGGAGTTGACGACGACAACGAATCCGCCGTCCCCCGCCCACTGTTCCACCAATATTTCTTTCGTCCCTTCGAATTCTCTTCCATAGAATCCTCCCTCTCGCCGTAATCCTCTCTTTTCGCCGCCGCAATAATGTCCTTCGCCTTCAATCTCGCCGCCGGCGCCAACTCCGCCGACCGTGACAAGCCCTTCTTCTGCCACCAGTGTGATCGCGCCGTTACCATCACTGTTTCTACCTCCTCCGATCCCCTCTGCCCATTTTGCAACGAGGGGTTTCTTGAAGAGTACGAGAACTCCTATTCCGACTCCAATGATGATCTTGATCGCGCACCAATTCATTTTCCCGATCCTTTTCGTGGATTTAATCCACTTGTTTTCTCCTCTTCTTCGTCCGTGATTGATCTCCAAAACCCTGGCCTGTTTTCAAGAACTATGAGGCCGGCTTCCCAGCCGTGGAATAGGAATCAATCCGATTCGACAATCCAGCCGGAGCCGTTCGATCCCTTTTTGTTTCTTCAGAATCATCTGCGAGGCATCTTCGATAGTGGCGCGGATGTTGTGTTTGAAATCCAGGGCCATCCTTCCCACTCCGTCCTTTCAATGCCGCAAAATGTTGGCGACTACTTCGTTGGACCTGGCCTCGAGCAGCTCATTCAATTGCTGGCCGAGAACGATCCGAACCGATATGGAACCCCCCCTGCTTCGAAATCAGCGATTGAGAAGCTTCCGGCCGTGACTGTTACAGAGGATCTATTGAATTCGGAAATGAATCAGTGTGCCGTCTGCATAGATGAGTTTCAAATAGGTATTAAGGTTAAGCAGATGCCTTGCAAGCATGTATTTCACGATGATTGTCTTTTACCTTGGCTTGAATTGCATAATTCATGCCCTGTTTGCCGGTTCGAGTTGCCTACGGATGATTCTGATTACGAGAATCGAACTCGTGGCCGACGGGTGCAGGAAAATGAAGCTTCCGGACAACAATCGGGGTTAGATAACAGTGGCAGTGGGGAACGTGTTGAGAGGAGGTTTAGAGTACCGCTATGGTGGCCGTTTGGGGGGCGGAACGAAGGGAGCGACTCCGGTGGTGGAAATGATAGCGAGGAAGATGGTAGGCCGCTGCACTAAGAACGAACATCTTCTGGTAAATTTCTCTCTCTAATTCTTTCTTCTAAATTTTGCTTTTGCAGACTGCTTGCTTTGCTGTTTTTCCCAAGTTTAGATTAGTTTTTGTTCATCTATTAATCTTGCGATAATCATCCGTTAGAGTAGCTTTTATTCGAGGTACGTTCAACTTTAGTGGGCTATTCATCCTTTCATGTTCGCTCCTCCATAAGAAGTTTCTGAGTGACATAGATTATATTACTAAAGGCCATCTGAGTGTTGATTAAAAAATAGACCCCCACCCACCAAACTAAGAAAAAGGAAAAATAAAAGAGAGACAGAGAGAGAGTGAGGAAGAGAATAAAAACACAAAACAAAGATTGAAAATTGTTCTCTTCTAGTGTTTTTCTTGTTGTGTTTTGTGGTAATTGTTTATAGAACACTTTTTGTACAATAACTTAATTTGATGTAGACTAAAGTAAAAAAAACAGTTAAAAAAAATAAAAATAGTGTTCTTAAACAGTCTACGGTGTTTGGATTCTCAGTTTGTAACAATTGGAAACGTAGTATAATAGGATGATGGTGCAGCTGTTACAGGTGCTGATGTGATTAACAGGTGATGTTCCAACGGAAGTTAAAAGGTAATCAAAGCTTGAAATCCTTTGAAACCACCTCTCTTTTTTAATATGAAACATGTAATTTTATTCATAGAACCGAAGTGTACAAAGAGAGAAGGGTAAATAAGACATCAACCCTATCAGACGTTTGGCAAGTTCACAAAAAGGGCATTCTAATAAGTATTGTGAGTACAAAGAGATAAGAGAAGGTATACCAACGGAAATCCAAAAATCTGCTAATATCCCATACTTCCCTTGGAAGTCTTGACTTGTCCTAAAGGCTAAAGGAATTTTTGGGTTCTTTCTAATAATGATTACCTCGTTTCTGAGCACTTGACGGAGTGTCATACAAAAAATCTTCAAGGTCACTGTTTGGATTGAATTAAGATATTGAGAATTGAGCTCTTCTATTTAGTAGAAACTATTACATCGCAACCCAAAATAATAATAACAACGTTGGATGGAGGTGAAACAATACTTAACCAAGAGCTACTAGGAAGATTATGAAACGGAAGGTTAGACTTTCGTTGTTGGATTGCAATGGACATTTTCTTATCTAGCTTCAACTTTGAAGTCTTAGTGAATTTTGGTTGAAGGTTTCCTATAATCTTAGTTCTTTTCTGTGTGTTTGTTGATATCACTTTAGGCTTATTCCACTTGTTTGAAGTGTTTCTTTTGGGTTGGAACCCTATTTTGTTTTATTCGGTGTTTCATTGGGCTCATTTTTTGGCTGTTCTTTTTTTAGGCTCTTTTGTTTTCTTTCATCTCTTCTTGATGTAAGCTTGGCTTTTCAATAGAAAAGAAGCACTCATCTCTTCAATAGTGTAAGGCTTGTCTTGCTTTTGCAAATAAATTTAGATATCCCATTTATGAGATATTGCTTTTCCACTTAAAAAATTCAAATTGAAGAAATCATTTCCTCAACAGCGTTACAAATAGCATGTTGCTTTAAAATACAGGCGTCTTTTCATAGATTCTTCTTACATTCTTAAACTCTTTCGAAACATTATCTACCAAGTTGTTCGATAGTGAGTTATTACATTGTGTTATAATGTTATGTACCTGTCCAAGTTTTTTCTTTTGAAGTTGCTGGTATGTGAGCAGTATGATAATTGTTCCGCAAAATGAAAAGGATCTGCCCTCTCTCAGTCCATGTCTTGTACTCCCGAGTCCTGACTATAATCTTCTCAGGGTGTAAGCATGTTGGTTTGGGTAAATTTTGATAGACCACAGGTGTAAGAGGATGAGTGCGGAGAGGAATGAATTGTGAATGTAAGTGAGGAATGTTGTGAGTGGGGTCATGCAGTAGTTACTATGTGGGCTTAATGAATACAGGTAGGGCCGGAGGGGTTATATATATGTACATAGCTGTAGAATAGGGAGGTATCTTTTTGGGAATAGCTTGGGCTTTTTCAGGAGAGATGGGAGCTGTCAAATTCTTCCTTGAACTTGTATCTCTTTGCAACCAATAAGAATTGGTTTCTATTAGATTTTTAAATATCAGTTACAGAAAATAAAAAAAAAAATTGATGCTTAAACTAATATTTCTTGAAAACTGAATCAACCTGACCGAATAAATCTTGAACCAAAGACCAACAACTATCCAAGCCAAACCACAAACCAATAATAATGATATTTCAAACTAACGCAGCTGAATTGGTTTGACTTCTATCGATGTTTTGGGGTTGTCTGATTTTTATATTTTTTTTATATTTTTTTTGGTTTCAATTTTCACCTTATTCTTTTAGGATCACAACAGGGGGCCTCTATGGCCAGTTAATTTCTCTTGTTGTTCATGTTTTCTTTTGAAATTTATGTGCAAGTATCTTATATATATGTGTGCGTAGAAGAAAAGAGTCATTTAGGTGTAAAGTCAGCTCACACTAGCTTACATCTGTTTAGTATATAGGAAGAGATGTATAGATTTTGGCGTCAGGACGATATGTTTTTTAGGCTATAGGCTACTCGAAGCTCGTGTCCACGTAGAGATCATATATGTATGAGATGTAGGCTTATTCTATCCTGGAACAGTATTTTTCTAGTATTTTACTGAGATGTTGAGCCGACTTTTAAATTGATTTTCATTGTCACGGACTCACGGATGTGAAAGAAGACAACCGATAAGACATGGAGATATTGAAGTATCTTTGTAGTATAGATTATGATTTCCTTAACTTTACTTTTCTTATCCAATAAAAACTTTAAAAACTACTCTCCTTGACCAATGTCTAATAAGCATGGACAAGAAGACATGCATGGCAAGACATGTACATGGTGACATGACATTTCGATTTCTAAAAGATTAAGTTAATATTTGTTATTAATTATGCCTGGGAATTTAGAATACGTTATGAAAGGAGATTGGTAGTTAATATATTTCTAAATCCTAATACTGGTCCTGTGACTGAGAATTTGAAGTTAATCCCAAATTGAATAAATAACTTTCCAGGTAGTTTAATATCTTCTAAAAAAGGAAAATTCAAAATAATTTATTTTCATATTTCTACCGGTGAAAATAAGATTTGATGTTTTTTATTCACAATTAATTATGTTCCTCTTGGATTTAATTTTATCCTTATCCAGAGAGAAAAAAAAAAAACCAACGTTGTAATGCTGAAGAATCTTGAAATTTTTAATATTTATTGGACATGCATGTACTATCCAAACTTTAAGCGCTCATGCCAAGATCGAGTAATTAGAGTCATGTATATATGCGTAATTGGGAGGTGTTGTGTGGAATTGGTGATGGGACCAATATATATATATAAATATATCTCTTGTACATGCATGGAACTTTCCCTTTTCTTATTCGATGTTCTTGGATATGAAACAAATTTTCTAAACACGATGATGATTTTTATTTTTATGTTTGATACGAAACAAATATTAAACACCATGGTCATATGAAATCTTTTTGTTTCTCCCTCAAGGGTGAATGGGGTTGAGTATAGTAGGAGCTTGACTCATGGATTAGGTTCATGTAACTTGTGGTTAAGAGGTTGAGTCCATATTTTAGGATATAGGCTTGTCTGATGAAACGTATCTTTTACATCATATCTTTTTTATTTTATTTTTCTAACTAGAACTATATCTTAATGTATTAAAGTCCAGTCCTAATGAAATTTATCTTTTACGCTGCATCCTAGTATTAAGTACATCGAATACAAATTATACAATCTTGAGTTTCTAATTAGACATGGACTTCTCAATTTCAAACTTCACAGATCATGATTTGACACAAGAAGAAAAAGAAAAATTCCTGGCATCGAAGACTAGGAAAAGATAAATAATCCCTCCCCCTTTCTGGGGGCTTGGACCCTAATAGCGAGGAGAAAAAGAAAAGTGAGGAGGGCGAAGCAGCCAATAGCAGTTTGTTATCGCCTATTGATAGATAACAGATTGGTTCCCAACTCAAACTATGATATGATTCAGGGGTAGGGAATTTTTTGATTTAGTTCGTTCTTGAATTGATTCAAATTGAGTGATGAACCCATTTCTTTGCCTCCTTGTCAATAAATAAGAATCATGTGGAAAATAGCAAGATATGGTAGATTACATTGATTCAAGACCAAGACTCCTTACCACTCGGACCAGGTTGGTCTAGTAATTAGGGTGGTCGGAGATCGGTTTTCTGCAATTATTTTCCATCTCTCTGTGTACTGTAAATATCCCAGTATTGGTTAAAATCTTGAGCTAAACCTGCGATATTGTGATCCATATTGTTGGTCAATATCATGTTCAAATTTATGTGTTAGAGTACATCCTCTGGTAGCCGTGATTGGCGCCATTGATTATAGTAGGCCAACACTGACCATTCTTTAAACTTTGGTTTCAGGAAAGAAAAGGGCTTATTTTGACCTTGAAGTTTGTCTCTCACATTTAGAAGGAATCTCAGCTCCGAAAATACACATAAAAGTCGGTGGTTTTTAGTGGTCTTTTGTTTGTTCTTTGCATTTTCAATTTTGTTTCACAATGCCGACACCATTATGTATAGATCTGTTCATTTTGGATGACACTTCGTAGCATGTCTATATTCCATATCTTTTCACCAGTTTCGTTTCACAGGTCTTATTTTTTCAGTTCATTGTGAGGTCATCGGGTTCCTCCCTCAACATTGAAGACCTTTTTTTTTCCATATGATTAGAAAGTATGAATTGCGGTCCTGAAAGGACAACTTAATTGGCAACAGCTTGGGTCCTTAGTCATACTGGCTTAGAGAATTTAATACCAAAAACTCTTGATGTCTCTTGGGTTCGAGCCTTTGGGGCACTGACTCCTAGATATAGTGGAGCAAAGTTCCGATTCTCAGTTCTAAAAAAAAAATAATCATAAACTAATTATAAATTGCATTCTGGTTGTCACAAATAATAATGTTAGGTGCTTGAGAAATCAAATTGGAAATCACATGAAATCTTAGAAAGCTCACTAGTTGTCATAGATGGAGCTCGATGCTGGTCACTAATAATAATGTTAGGTGCTTGACAAATCAACTTGGAAATCACATGAAATCTTAGAAAGTTCAATAGTTGTCATAGATGGAGCTTGATGCATAGGATTCGGTTGATAATATTCTTGTTTGTTATCGATGTTTATTGTTTCTTATTCTCTAATTTTAGAAAAATGAACTCCATTTGGTAACGGTTTCTTATTTTTGGTTATTTTTTGGTGACTATTTATTACTTCTTGTTTTATGAAACTTTAAATTAAAAAAGTAAATTTTTTATATAAAAAGTATGTTTTAAAATAAATATTAACATTCTTATGTTATATTTGTGTTTTCATATTTATTATAAATTTTATAAGTTAACACTGATAAGATATTACATTTATTTATGTTTCGGAAAGAACCAGAAATGGGAACAAACCTAGTTACCTGATTTTGTTACAACTTCTATACAATTTTGGAAACGTTTCTTAAAAATGAGAATCAATAAATAAAATAAGCCTCAAATGTCATTGTTTCTCAAAAATTCAAAACGTTACTAAACAAGTTTAGCTTATATGGAAGATTTCTGTCTTTCCGTATGTGATGGATTGCTCCATAGCCTCCAAATTCAGCATCCAATGACTACCTCCAAATTATTGGCTTAGAAAGAACAGAAGATACGTTAGAAAGCAAAGTATCCATTGTAGCAAACATCAGTACTTCAATAGACTAATAGACGATGGCAGATATTTAGTGTTAGTAGTAGGAGTGCACTATTTAGATGAATGAAACCATGAATCAAAATTTCACCACATAGGCTGTGAAAAAACTCGGGTAATAAAAGGGTCGAGTGTGGTCGATTGCAAGGGAAAATAACGCTCATGAAAAACTCATGTCTACTCTGGTTCCTTCATTTTCTTTTTATTTATCTTTTGTTTTTCTATCAACATTTCAACACAATAGCCAAAACGAGCACAGCTCATCGGTAATTGACAAATATCTTCAACTAAGAGGTTGTGAGTTCTATCTCTCATCTCTCATGTTGCACTAAAAAAAACATTTCAACACAGTACTACCGTCAATAAATTTAATGAAATGTATCTCGTTATGTATAGAATTTGTGTTAGAAAATATCAAATAAGGACCAAAGTGATTGCTTAGGGGCCAAGAATACATATTTTAGAGGTGGAAGGAATAAAATGAACAAACGTAGAGATCAAAATAAATATTTTAAAAGTATAAGAAGTATCAAAATAAACCAAAGTTGAAAGTAAAAAATTCAAATAATATATTAACTATATAATAAAGAAAATAAAAGATCAAGATATATATCCTCAATTTGACTGGTTAAAACATATATCTCGATACTCGACTAAAATATCGAAATTAAGATCCTATCTCATACCATTGACCTAAAAAAGAATAGCTATGGTTTACTTTTGGAAATTGTGATATTTAGTTTAGACGAAGAAAAAGTTGATTGTGACTGTACACTTTTTCCAGTATTTTTCTATCATTCATAGAATTTTTTTTTTTTTAAAGAAACACACAAATGGGCCCACTTCCTCTGACATCATTAAACTTCATTGTTTGTTTTGATAACGCCATGCTTCTTATCCAGCAGATATTTCCTTTCTCATTTACTTTTCAACCACCCTCTTTCTTTTTAAATCTTTCCCCTTTCTCTACCAACTTTGGATTAAAGTCTTATTTACAATTATGTTCCCTGCATAGTAATTAAATTTTTACGTTCATCGAAGGGAACTTAATTCAATAATAATTGACATATATCTCCAACCAAGAGATTGTGAGTTCGATTCTCCATTCTCACATATTGTATTAAACAATATATAACAATAAATCAATTTTTATGCTTTATTTGAGAATCTAAACCTATATTTCAACTATTAAGATATACCATTGATAAAAAAAGAAGTTTCAATTCAAGTATGCGAGTGAGTTTTCAATGTCGCTAAAGATACATACCTTTTATACCATAACGTGGCTAACGATTAACAAACTTAAAAGATGATTTTTGAATAGATCACATATTTACTAAAAGTAAAATTTATAAGATCTCACTTATATACACGTGTTTCACATACAAATTGTTGGTAATGCGACTAAAATCTCACATTGGTTAAATAAGGAGAAAATTATTAGATTTATAAGCAAGGGGCCAACATCTTTCTCCAAGTCACAAGGGGCGCTTATGTCGAAATGGACAAATATCATACTATTGTGGAAATGTAGTAAAATCCTCGGATGCAAAACAAACAAAGAAGTGGCGAACTTCAAAAGATGTAGTCATAGTGTGAATCTGTGGTTCATCTCATAGGGCCCAATTAGTATATCTATAATAGTATGAAACTTTTTAAGCAAAGTCATGAGTACTGGAACGTCGAGGAGTTGCTGTCCCCCTATAGAATAGGTATCTACTGATCAATTAATTAAATGGGAGGGGAGAGCAAAAAATATGCCATAAAATATACTAAAAAGATCATGTTTTCCTTTTCCCACACATGTTTTAAGTTCCCTCTTGTGAAAGAGAGATAGAGCACATAAATAAGAATTGTACGGCAGAGATAAAAAGAAGGACTTCTCAGTCAGTGGTCAAGTGGAAGAGGAAGAAGATAAGCAGCCAACTTCGAATGGGCTGGTTCGGGCCCATTTGCATTTACATCTCTAATAAAAAAAAAAAAAAAAAAAAAAAGAAATCTTAATGGTCTCATGGACTATGTTGGAATTGACTATTAAAATATATCAAACTTGCTGAAGGCCGTTTATCGCTTGCCACGTATCAACATTTAAGAAGATGAATGGTATTTAAAACTAGATTGATGTAAGTCCTATTAGCTCGATATATGGTATCTGAGCCGAGCTACATCTGGCCGGCCTGTCGTAGGTAAGAGCCAATGTGTTTACGGTATCTGCAGGTGCGAAGGTAACGAAAGTGGCACGTAGACCATTGTTGGATGCCCTATCGGAATTCGTCTATGTAAATAGAGATGTGTGCCATAAAAAAAACAAGATACGTGAATATACTCCTACTTTGAACATTAGATTGAACTGAGATTGACTTGTACGTCGGAGTGCTAACCTTGTCTTACAATTACTTCGTGGTCAGCCTCCTTCTGTCGATCTTCGCGGATTCCGAGCTTAGCTAATTTTCATATCAAACAAAACTTAAATATATAACTAAACAATAAGGATACCAATAATCTCAAAGAATAACTATATATGGCATTTTTTAGCATTATAAGCAAAAAATTACCATAAAATCTCATTCCAATTTGTTCAATATCATATAACATAAAATCTCAATTAGTATACTTTAGCATGTAACAATTTAATCTCTGTAGTTTAAAGTTTGTAACGAGTTAGTCCCTATCTTAATTTTTTTTTGTTAAGTTTTTGATATATGTAGATCGAAATCGATGAGAGACCAAATGTGTTAGGACATGCACGAAATTGTTACCAACTAAAATTCTGATACTAAATTACCTCTTGGTTGAGATACATGCCAATTATCGCTGAGCTATGCTCACTTTGTCAAGCGTGAACTAATTTGAAAGTAATTGAAAGGGCATTCAAATTCTCTCTCATTCATCACATTTTTTTTTTAATATTCTAAGTCATGGATGTACTTATTAAAAAATCTCATTTTAAATTTCGTACTTTCAAGAGAAACTAAAACAATACAAATCAACGAACGAATCTAAACAAACCTTATTCGAATTATCAAAATATTGACAAACACAATTATATCCAATCAAATAGATCAAGAGCTCAAACTTCAAATTAAAAGAATAATTCTAATCACTTATCACAAACCTTTTAACCAACACAATCAAATTGAAATGAGAATTATAACTAATTACATTTACTTCCCTTTAGTGTTAGTCGGGTTCAAGAACAACCTCCTAGAATGAATTCAAGATCGTAGGTCCTAATTTTAGGAGTTTAGTAATTTTTTTTAGTACAATAATATGTGGGGTTGAGATTTCGAACGTACGAAGATTCAGAAATATATATCTTAACCAATTGAACTACGTTCGTATTTGCTGAATTTAGAAGTTTAGAGTTACACATTCATGATTCAACTGTGTACCAATTCTCATCATTTAACTTCTTTTTTTTTTTTTGGTATAAGTAAATAATATAATAGATATTTGGAGGCTTTTTGACTCCCATGAGTGTGGTCAAAATTCACTACTTAAGATGCTTTTAATTACTAAATGTCATATTAATAACCATGTATGATTAATTAAGCAAATGAAATGACAATTGTGTGAGACAATGATTAATTCGCATTTAATATATGGATTATTTGAGCCAATTCTCAACTTTATTGAATTAATCATGATTTTGAAAAATGACTTCTCCACTATTTAAGTAATAAATAGCTATGATTATATATCAAATCTTTTTTCTTAGTATTATATCTCGTATATGGGCCAATTATGTTTTCCTTATTTTAATCATAAAAACATATGGGTTTAAATTTATTCACAGTTCTTATCGTATTAAAAAAAATTAAAAAATTGGATTGAATTCTTACTATGAGTTGAATTGATTCGCTTAGATCCAATCCTGATTAATCTTTGCAGGTTTTTAAAACTATTTTTTTTTAATAACCGATTAAAATATTTTATTTGAGTTTGATTCATTATTAAAATTCTAGTACAATATATATTATTTTAATTTAATTAAAAACAACAAAATAAATAGAGCATAAACTATCATCATTAGCGGTTAGGTCAGTTTGAAATTTTAAATTTTGATAAAGGATAAAAAGGTATTAAAAGGCAAAATAATAATAATAACCTATGTTCCACCTTTCAATATGGTGAGGGTATTTGTACTAAAGAATATATATATATGTGGTAAGGATATTTGAGATGATTGTAACAAAAATTATGTTTTCAATTATTTTTAAAAGAAAATATTATATTTCAATTACTTTTATAAAAAAAAAACATAGTTAAAAAAAAAAAAGTGCTAGCTACCCATTCAAACTAATTTGTTTTTCTTTCTTCAAAGGTAGAAGGAGCAAGATTATAAAATATCTAACCCAAAAAGAAAAAAAAAATTATTAAAATAAATTATCTGATTTCGCAAAATCAAAATCTCAAATCCCCAAGAAAAACTAAATTCAAACTTAAGAATCCTACCTTGCTCCCCGGTCCAAATGGGCCCAAGTAAAAAATTTAGAAGAAATGAGGTCAAACTCCCACCGCCTACTAAAAATGATGAGAATTTATACTAGTGCCTCTATGTGTGATTTAGTTTTGAAAAATGGTCCGATGATTTTTGTTAATAAAAAATATCTTCTGATTTTTCCAACTGTTTTATAGGTTTATTTTTTATCATCTTACCTTTTCTATTTAGTTAATATTTTCAAAATCAAAATAATACTCTGCCTCTTAAATTCTCAAATCTGTTCTTGTTATATTATCTCTCTTTTTCTACATTTTCTCTCCTAGATTTTAGAAACCATATATCTCACTTTTTAAATATATATTTGGATATAACATAACATAACTCGAAGAGGACAACACAGAAAGTGAGACACGATCAAAAGTGAGACACAATCAAGGGGTATCGCGAGGGAGACAACGGGAATGAACGGGAACTGAGCACGGGTGACAACAAGGCAGGGAATGGACAGGAGCAGGGAGATAACGGTGGATCAACAACGTGGGTGCAAGGGAGTGAGGGATACAACGTTAGAAACAAGGCGAGTGACAAAGCTGTAACTGGGGTGGGGAGTGGTGGAGGGTAAAGAAGAAATGGGTCAACCGTATCAGTTTCTACATACAATACCCTTTTTAGTTTATAATTTTTTTATATTTTTGTATTAATTGTGTCACAAAAATAAACATTATGTGTTCACCTTATTTTCACAATATATGTTCATTTTAATGTTCAGGTATTTGTTCATCTATTCATCGTTGTTCATCTATTCACCGTATTTATTCATTTGTTCACCGTATTTTGTTCATCATGCTTGTTATGTTTCCATCTTCGGTATTAGTATTTCCATTTCTAAAATGATTTTCTTGTTTAAATTTTGCTATTTCTATTTCTAAAATGATTTTTTAGTTTAAATTTTGTTTTAGATTTTAATTTAATTAATATTTTTTACTTTTAGGTTAGTAAAATCTCTCGGAAAATATTTGAAATTAAAAAAATACAGGTAAGATTCTCAAATATTTGAATGATTCATTAGGAAAAAAATATAGGTATGATTCTCCTATAAATAAAAAAAAAAGATAAATAATATATTCATTTAAAACTCGTGGAAGGGTAATTTCGTACCTAAAAAATTACCAGACATTTTCCTATTTTTGCCTTTGCCATTCTTCAAAACTAATAATTGCTTGACATTTTTTGAAATTGTTTATTTTAAATGACTATATCCTTCTAGATATATAAAAAAAAAAAAGAAAAAAAAAACTAAAAAATTCAACAAACAAGAACAAAATAATTAAAATGGTAATTTCTTTTCATACCCTACCCTAGTGTGTATCATTATAAATATCTAACAATTGCATAATTAAAACATATGGTAAAAATGATTCTAATTTTCCTTTTAATATAAGGGTAATAAAGGGAGGAATATTATGATATCTTATCCAATTAATCAATCATAAAAGATTGGGTTAGATAGCCAAAATCCTTTGGTAGTCTTGTCTCAATCTTGTAATGATTATTCATGAAATATTATTATATTGCAAACTTTATTAAAATAATTCCTATAAAAGGAACCATGGCAATGATTGTTAATCATTTGATAATTGATTGTCCTAAGTACTATTACCTGATTCCCAAATGCTTCATTATTGCCACTTTCTTGGATTCTGTGACATAATTGACCAAAATTATATCAACTAAAATATGTTTAGTTTTAAGTTTGTTTCAAGATATGTAAGATTTAGAGGGGAAAAGAAAATTAGCCTTTAAACTTAACTCGGAGTTTTTGAAGTTAATGTTGACTAATTAATTCATCCCGTCAAATTTTAACTATATATTAGATTGAATATGATTCATATTCGAAATTAAGACATTTCAAGAATCGATTTGATTTGTTTAAATTTTATTTGAATTGATGTATTAGATTCTGATTAATTAAATTAGGTTTAAGAGCTTAACCCAATTTAAAAGGATCGTAAAAATCATTTTGACAACTGATTAGTTAACAAAACAATAATACTATAAGAGATAATAACAACAGTGCTCAAATTTTAAAGTAAATTTCTAATTAAAAATATTAGAAATTAAAGAGGAAGATGGTCGCAGAAGAGAAATTTAAAGATTGTTGAAAGACTTTTCCAATTATGAACGTAGAAAATTAATAAACTTCAGAAGATCTCTAGTACTATTATATCTTTATTAAATTTTAGGGACGTGGACAGATCCTTAAAAAATGGAGAACGATGATTTCTTCTTCAAGAACGTCTTTTTTGAAAAGTGTTGATATTCCAAAATTTCGAAAATATTTTATGACGAAGGTTTCTAGAAGGGTTGGGATTTTTCAAGAAGGAATCAAATTCCTATTGGAACTAAAAAATAAATCTTCAAAACTCACATTATAGAGTTTAATTTTAAGCCTAAACATGGGAGGTCATAATATGATAAAAAAAAATGGGGGAAACTTGTGGATTTTTTTAAAAAATAATGTTTTTTAAAAGACAAATGACACAAATAATATAGGTTTGAAAGTACTTTCAAAAGTAGGGTAGTGAAATCGCAGCTATTGGATGCGATTTCAGGTAAATCGCGTTTAATGGCTGCGATTTTAGGCCGAAATGGCCAATGACTACGATTTTGTGAAAGTCGCAGTCATTGGCCGCGACTTCGGTGTGACATGGCTTTAAGGATGCCACGTGTTGGGCATGCAGTTGCTGCGAGTTATATATGCTATATATATTATTTTGTCATTGTGTTCAATGGTAAGAATTGTGCAGCATTGATCATAAATGTTATTGTCAACTCTCTGTTCATGGGTTTGAATCCCTGCTCTGGCAGTTTGACCTTCATTTTTTTCAATCTCTTTTTAACGTTTTTATTTATTTCATTTCTCTTTTTACTTTTTTTTAAGTTTTTTTTCTTTCAATTTCTCTTTCAACATTTTTCTATTTCGTTTTCTCCTTTGACTTTTGTGTTAACTTTTTTTTTCCATTTCTCTTTTAACGTTATTTACTTATTTATTTCATTTCTCTTTTTACTTTTTTTAAAAAAAAATTTCCAATCAATTTCTGTTTTAATCTTTTCTATTTCGTTTTCTCTTTCAATTCTTTTTTTTTTGTCCAATTTGTACTCCTACCCCACGTTTTTTACATTTTTCTATTCCAATTTCTCTTCTAACCGTTTTTCATTTCATGTTCGCTATAAACTTCTTTCTATTTTCAATTTTTACTCTTCCAATGTTTTTTTAACTTTTTTTTCTTCAATTTCTCTTTTAACCTTTTTTTTTTAATTTAATGTTCTCCTTTTACTTTTTTTTTTTAATTTCATTTTCTCTTTTTTAACTTCTTATTATTTTCAATTGTTTGTTGCCGTTACATACATGTGATTCTTTTTATATAAATTATTGTAATGTTTAGTATGATCTAAGATTTATTGAAAAAAAATGTTCTAAACGAATGTATGCTTTTACTTATAATAAAATAAATTATATTTTATAAGTAAAATAAATAAAAACTATATAGAAAATAGAAAATAGAAAATAAATAAAATATTAATAAAATAAAATATTTTATTCGTAAAATAAATAAAAGACTAAATATATAAATATTTTAAATGAAAATCCCGTTCATTGTACGCGACTTTCCATAAATAGAAATTGCGTACAATGTTGGCACCTAAATAGCATCTCATCTATGTCATGTTGGCACCTAAATAGCATCCATTATATGCGATTTAACCTATTTTTGTCGATAGTTTGAATGTATAACTTAATTTTGTAATTTTTTATTTATACTACATTTATTTTGTTATTATTTTTAAATATACATTATTTTTGTAATTAGTTTTTTAAATTACATTATTCTTAAACTTTCTCCGAAACTTGTTTACACAAATAAATTTCATTATTTTATATAACTCATTTAATATTTATTATTTGAATTAAAAAATTTATAATTCAAACTATATTTTCCTACAATAGTATAGTAGCTAGCCCAATGAAGTAATTTGGGCCATCAAAAAGTCCTTCATGATGGACTTTCCATGTCTAAGCCTGTCATTTTCTGCCCTTAAAAGAAATAAATGGTTCTAATAATTCTCTAGGGTGTGGATTTCTTTTTTAGAAATTTCACAAATATTTATTATTTAAATATTTACAAATCTAGATTTTAGTGATTTAAATAAACTTTCTTTTGTTCTCAAATTGTCTTTCAGAAAGGTGATTCTATTAATTTGTTATTATATTTATTTGAAAGGTGATTCTATTAATTTGTTATTATATTTTAAAATATATTATTTTCTAATGAGATTTGTGGATCATTTAATGCAAATACTTGTATCAATGATTAAATGATAATATTTTAATAAATAATTAAACAAATATAATAATTAATCAATGTACTTATCTTACTTAATTTTCCGATGGTTATTCTATTCTTTAAATTTTTCAAAGGTATATTATTTTTTAAGGTGGTTTTAAGGTCTAGAGTTTAGAGTTTATGTCTTAGGATTTTATTTTTTTTTAAAAAGAGAAATTTTCTCTATGTAGGTTTAGGATTCAAGATTTAGGATTTCGGGTTTTATTTATTTATTAAAAAAATATGGATATGGGTAGCTTGGTAATTTTCACAGGGGCTCCAATGCACCTATTTTGATAAATCCGTAGATCTTTTTTTTAATTATTTTATTAAATCTCATAATCGCATCAAAATCTCTCAAATCTCTTTGAATTCTTTTCTTTTTTTCTCTCTCCCTAAACGAAAAAAGCAATCACCAATATTGGTCTTGTTTTTATAGGACCACGTGGGGGTAAGGAGCACAATCCCACCATTAAGAACGGAGTTTTTTCCTTTATGTAATTAGGTATAATGTCTAGTTGTGTTGTTATCCCTTTGTATTTTTAAATTAAAAGTTTCAACATATATGAGGTCTATACTTTGTTGATGTATTTACGTAAATAATACTTATTTTGAAATACAGTAGAAAATTCAAAATTTTAAAAGAATAAGATAGTCGAAATCAAACTCAGATAAAATACTCTAAGCACTAATGCTATATATGAAAAAAATTAATTTACTTTGTTGATTGAAATTCTTTAAATTCTTTAAATTATTTTTCCTGCCCAAAAAAAGATTATAAATTTAAATGGATAGGGATGGAGATTAGAACATACCATCTTTTTGGTCATAAATAAATAAAATGGCAAAAAATGAGATGTCATTGGAAGCAAAATGCAGTGAATTTTTTTAATCAATTTTGACTTTATGAGAGATATTATTAAGATAATCTAGCTAATAAATCATTAAAAAAAATTAATCTGACATAATGAAGACTTGTGAAATTAAGAACCGCAAATAAATGAAACTACTTAATGGAAAGTTGGTAAGAACAACTTTAAGATCATCTTTAAAAAGGTTGATTAGTAAAAATCTAATCTTTTAAGATAAATATTTTAAAGTGGCTCAAAAGATTAAAAAAAACAAGAATTTAAACAAGTAAAACAAACATAAAAGCAAAAAAAAAAACAATAAAATTAATAATTAATGGAAGAATATGCCATCACTCTCAGCATTTATTTGAATTATAATACTCTAAAAAAAAATTAAAGATGTCATTTGAAGAAAAAAAAACAGTAAAAAGGACATTTTGTTGGAAAGAAAAAAAAAAGCAAAATTAGAATACACAACCTTTATTGATAATTGACTGTTGAGAAACAAACAAAATTAGTAGTACAATGGCTCCAACATACCCAACCAACAAAAATAGTTCACATTTAACACATTAATGCTACAATATGTGGCTTTTTGCTAAGCAAATGATAATGAAAAATATTGGTATATATAATATATAAAAATATTGATAATGAAAAATATCTGAATTTTAGAAATTGTCGAAGGTGTTTAGTAATATATTTATAAACTAACCGGTAGTTATAAATTAAATATTTAGTTAATCTAAAATAATATTAATTAATTTATTAATGTATTTAGATACATGAGTGTAGGTTTGCTTGGTGATCTAAAAACAATGTACTAAGATGGTTACTCTTAAAGTAAATAAATTAAAATAGACGTTTTCAAAGTACATGTACTAAGATGAACAACAATTGGAAGTAAAACGATATATTTTAAAAGTACAGAGATTAAAATTAATCAAAATAAAAAATAAAGAGACGAAAATAGTTTTTAAACATAAATTAAATAATATAATCTAAAATTTAAAGGTCCAATTAATTTTTTGAAAATATAAACAGAAATTAAAGAATTTATAATTCAACCTTTGATTATCAAGTAGATAATATCTTAAATGGAAATTTGGCCATTAAATGTTAGAGGACAACTTTTGGACAAACATGTCATTGTGCTTAGATAGAGATTCTAATTAAATTAATGTCTATAAAGTTAGAAAATAATGTTAATTAGTATATAATGTTGGACCTTTTCTCTATTACATTTTAATGATTATTTTATTATACTCTATAGTCTATACTATTTTATTGTTACTTTTTTATTTTATTAATATTTAAGACCGAAAGCTTTTAAAGAATGTTTTCCGCGTTGATTTCTCTAAAGATTTTGATTATGATAAGATTGAGTAGGATCTTAATATTTAAAAATTAAAAATAAAAAACTCTCAATTATACAAAATACTCGTCCATTTTTTTTTATGTTTTTAAATTTTCAGTTTCATCTCAATATTTTTATTTTCTTAGAAAAACCCCACCCGTGAGTAATTTCTTTGTCGAATGTATAAAGTAAAATTAAAAAATTAAGAAAAAGCAACCTAACAAAATATATATATATATGATTGCACACGTGAGCTTAATTTAATAGTAATTGACACTGGTGTATGATCAAGAGGTATAAATTCGAATCCACCCTTTTTTTGTTTCATCTTTTTAATATTTTGTAATAAATTATAAGATTGAGGTAAAATTAAAATTAAACCTTTGAAAACATACAAAAGATAAAATTGAAAACCAACTTAGGAATATTTTGTATTACTTAGTTTGATCTAATCTTTTAATTTCGCTTTTTAAAATCTGTATTACTTAATTTAATCTAATTTTTTAATTTCTCTTTTTAAAATCTATGTAATCCTCACTACTTTTTTTTATATATCTTTCCATTCTTAAAATCGCATTTCACTCCTTAATCAAATTTCGTATTTAAAAAACTACTTTTTTTTTGTCTAAGGCTTAGCTTAGATTTTTAAAATATTTTTAAAACTGAAATAATAAAGTAGAGCCACGACATAATATTTATAGGTTTTATTTTCAAAATCAATAAATAAAAACAAAAAATTATTATCAAACCACATCTAAAAGTTTTAATATAATTTCAGCCTAGTTTTTTTTTCTATTTAAATATTATTTTGATGTATGTACGTGTTAATTTTAGTCCTTGTACTTTTTAACCTCTCTACTTCTAAAACATTAGTTATGTTCTCTATACTTAACATAACTTTTAAAAAGTGAGTATTTTAGTCATTAATCACAAAATTTTAACACAAATTTAGTACATAATAAAAACTATTTAATACAAATTTATAACTATATTTCAAGAATTTTACTAAATGGATGTGTCATGCTAAAATGAATATTGAAATAAAAACAAGATAAAAAAAAAAGAAAATAAACAAATCACAATAATCACTTTATAAAATTATATAATATCTAAAATTGATAAAAGCTGTAAATATGAGTTGAAAGGATAAAACTTGCTCTTCGTTGGTAAGAGATGAGCAACTTTATCATTACTATCCTTAAATATTTGATAACCCATTTTTTTTAAAAGAAATTATTTGATTATACTAAAAAAATTATTGCTTTTGTATTTCTCTCTCTTAATTGCTATCAAATATTTAATAACCCGTTGTTAAAAGAAAAATTATTATTTTTGTATTTCTCTTTTTTAGGTACCAAATATATGATCAATAAAGATAAAGTTCTATAATTTTATCGGAGTTTAAAATGAAAAAAAGTCAAAAGCTAAAACGTAGAAGAGCCAAAATAGTATTTAAGGGTACGTTAGTTTCATCTTTTAATTTTTCCATGACAGGAAACGACACCGTTTCGGTCGTGCGTACAAATTCTGGACCATCCTAGAGAGATTAGGGAGGGAGGCGCGTAGGTCCGGAATTGAGAAGCGCGTGTCACACAAACGCAGAGAAGTGGGGCCCAGGAGGAAGAGAGAGAAAATGGAAATGGGACCCACCACCCATGTGCCCTCCTCCTGTCTCCACCAGCTCCTGCTTCTCAATGATTAGAGCCCTCTGTTCCCAAACACTCCCTCAAAACCCCAATTCAGCAAAATTCCCCCTCAATCCCCATTCTCCATTCACAAATTTCTCTTCGATCTTCTCCGATCCTCAATCCGCCATGTCTGCTACTGAATCCCCTAACAATGGCTCCATAATCGACCGCCACAACCACCACCAGCAGCAGCCGCAGCAGCAGGCGGCTGTTAATGGCGTTCTTGCTGTCAAGAAACCGCCCTCCAAGGACCGCCATAGCAAGGTCGACGGCCGCGGCCGCCGGATTCGGATGCCGATCATTTGCGCCGCTCGTGTTTTCCAGCTCACCCGTGAGTTGGGCCACAAATCCGACGGCCAGACCATCGAGTGGCTCCTCCGCCAAGCCGAGCCCTCCATCATCGCCGCCACCGGCACCGGCACCACTCCGGCCAGCTTCTCCACTATCTCTGGATCTCTCCGGGGAGTTGTTGGCTGCTCCACCTCCCTCTCTTCCTCTTCCTCTCTTGACCATAAGCCCCTTTTGGCTCCCGCGCCGTTTATTCTCGGGAAGCGCGTCCGGACCGATGATGACGGTGGGAGTAAAGACGACGGCGGCGGAGGAGGAGGCATTTCGGTGGGTCCGACTGTCGGTTCGATTATGGGCCCTGCGGCGGCGGGTGGGTACTGGGCGATTCCGGCCAGGCCAGATTTTGGGCAGGTTTGGAGCTTCGCTGCGGCGGCGGCTGCTGCGGCGCCGGAAATGGTGCTTCAGCCGGCGGCGGTTTCTCATCAGGCGTCGCTGTTTGTTCAGCAGCAGTCGATCGGCGAGGCGTCGGCGGCGAAAGTCGGGAATTACCTTCCGGGGCATCTGAATTTGCTGGCTTCTTTATCGGGCCCCGGAAGTTCTGGCCGGAGAGACGAACCCCGTTGATTTCGTAAACCCGCCGCTATCGACGGCGGCAAGCGGCGGCGGCGGTGGTTGTAATTCTGTCCTGGGTGTTCATAGAAATATATAATTAACTACCCCTTTTATTTCTCTCTATCGTTTTACTCTTTTTTCTCGTGTGGAGCTTAGAATTTTAGGGATTTAGGCAATTGAATTCTTAGCTCGGAATGAGTGAATTTTAGGGTTTTCTTTCTCTTCCCTTCAAGGATTGATTAGGGTTTTTTAAGCTTCAAATTATTCGGGATTTTGAGGTCTTACATCGCCAGAGGAAAAAAAAAAAGTGTGGCTCTGTTTTTTTTTCTTTCCAGATTTGGCTATATAATTGGCAAGAACTGCCTTAATTTGGGTAATTTAAGTGCTCATTCGATCGAACCCAGTAAAGTTCTTTCTCCATTTCAACAGAAATCCATGGCGGAAATGAGCTCAAACTTCTCCTGCTGGCTTTTCTGGTAGTTACGCCTTTTTTTCAAAAAATTTCTTGGAGAATTCTGCTGGCTCGTGGGTTTCGTCTGTTCTACTTTCCCGGAAAAGAAAATTAGTGTTTGGCAGTGGCTTCAATGGAGGAAAAAGAGTGTCTGTGTTTGATCCGCCATTGATGGGTTTGCTGAAGCTTCTGGTTCTTCCTCTCCGTAAGGCCTCTGTTTTTTGAGATTTTGCTTTAACCTTTTTTTCCCCTTCCTCTTCTCTCTGTCTCTCTGCAGTCTGTAATTTTCTTTCTTATCCAATTGGCTTTAGATTCATCAGCGTGAGAATAATTAATGGTGTTTTTATTTTATTTTTTCTTCCTCTGTGGAACTGTTTTTCTGGGTGCTATTACTAATTAATTACTGTGAATAAAAAAAAACATCCATTTTCTCTGATTCTCGTTCTCTTATTTCTCTACCACTTGTCTCAATTCGTTTGAAACTTGGTGGAAGTTTCTATTCCATAGTTTTTCTCGGGAATTTGAGTGAAATTTTCTCGGGAAACAAAAGAGAATTTTCTGGGCTGGAAAATCTTGAACTTTGATGTTTCATTGGATTCAGAGCTTTGATTCAAAAAGTGGTAATTGGTGAGAAATTTTGGATCTTGACTGAGTAAAGTAATTGATCTAATTCTTGTTGTTTTGATTCAGTTCTGGAGTTTTTGGTCTCTGATTTTTTGATTCTTCAATGCCATTAATTTGCATGCTCGTACTCTGAGCTGGTTTTAATGGCATTTATTGTATACTCTCTCTCTCTC
>NW_019104505.1:1903127-1944301 GCF_001995035.1 Momordica charantia
CCTTAGTCTTTCATTTGGCTATCTTTTTTATTTTTATATATAACTAGGAGTCGGAGCTTTGCTCCCCTATACCCAAGATCACCCACGCTCGCCCCAAGGTCCACTTTCATTTACCTATCATTATATACATTACCATCCATATTATCTATGAAATTCAAACCCGAACTCTATTTAAGCTGGTGTAAATGTTATTTTACCTCTTTTTCAAGCTATAGTTCAAATGGTTTTTCATGAGCTAGGCCTTCATGTAACTCTCCTTTCTTGGATTCTTCTCCTATTGTATATTTCATCACATAATGGAAATATTTGTTTCTCATCCAATAAATAAATTAAAAAATAACTTCTTTAACCATATTTATCACAAGCCAAGATATTAATAAGAGACATTTACAGAAGCCGATTCAGGTACAATAAGTCTCATCCCATAGCTAAAAACAACGAGAGTTACAAAAAAGCTCTTCAATTGGCATGTGAAAGTGGGGAGAGGGGGGTCTACGTTAAGAGTCTCTTTTGAACGGCATCTCAACGAAGAGTAAGCTTCTTGATTTCCTCAATAGTCAATACTGATACAAAATGTCCAAGTAGATAAGTTTTAACAGCTTTTAAAAAAAAAAAAAAAAAGAACAAAAATCACTAGAAGTTTCCAAATTGTCAAATTTCCAGCATCTCCTGTCTACCAATCTTAGAAATTGACCGTTCTCCTCTAAAAAATTCAGAACTCAGCAAAATTTGTTCAGTTTCCCATCCCTTTAGGTTTCTTCTCACAAACATTCTCCAAGATCTTAATTTTTCTTCCCAGGTATCAAAAACCATCAAGTCTTCCTTGACTGATAACTCAAAAGTGCTAGGGAAACGAAGGGCTAGAGGCTGATTTCCAACCCATCCCTCTAAAAAGAAGTTTTCTACTCTATCTCCTTTTATCTATTTCATCTCATACATTGAGATAGTTCTTTATACTTCAATAAATACCAATTGCATCTATTACTACACATCCAACGTGTTTAATGTACCAAACACATATTTGGAAACAGGTACGAACTACTAAAAACTAAGTTTTCAATTTCACACACTCTTCCTATTCATGTTACATCTGCAAGGGCATTTGCACATCTCTTTTTTTCTTTTTGGGAAAGAAACAATTTTATTCATAGTATGAAATTACAAAAAAGGGAAAAAGGCCACAAGCACATGTAGCATATATGAATTATATGCAAAGAGTCTAAATTCCATCAAGGAAATTTGCATATATAGCATATATGCAAAGAGTCACCAAGAAATAATAAAAGAGAAAAAGGCCACATGCATTAAAGAGTCCATTGGTGTCTCACAACGTGACAATAAAAGATGACTTATCTTCATTTTATTTTTCATAAAAAATAATGACAATAAAACAAAACAATTTTATTCATTATGACCAATTTATAGCAACAAAGAAAAGATGACTTAAAAGATTTGGACCTTTGATTTGTTGCTGGTCTTCTTGTGCTGGCCTCTTTCTTCTACATTAATAATAATAGCACCCATGGCAACTCGTTAGTAGAAGTGAAGAAAGTATGCAGAAAAAGGCTAAAACAGGCCAGCTAAAGAAATAAAGTTATCAGTTCAGTGCAGCTTAAGAGGTACTAAAAAGAATATGTACCTCTAACTTCTCCTTGTACTCATGATAAATAATCAGATCCCTAAAACTTATCTTTTGAAAGTCAATTTCATCCTCCGGAGTTTCAAGCAAAACCTTGTTTACTGTGAAGGCAGAAAATAATTAATGATCTGAAAAAAGCACATTACTACATCATCTATACATAATAGTTACTAGAGGTTTAAAGCATAGGCAGCTGCAGAGGTAGTTACCTTGCCTTCTATTCCGACGAGTTGAATGGGAGAACTTCTTAGGACGCTTTTCGGCTTGCACATCTGGAACTGCTTTATTAGCCTCCTTGCGCTTTCGAGTTGGTTTTTCATTCTCACTAGAAGTTTTTGAAGACTTTTTTGAAGCCTTTTTTCCTCGAGATATTGAGGTTTCATTTTTGTTACAGCCATCTCCATTAGAGGGTTCATTAGGGAAGTTCTGATTTTCATCGACGCCATCTTCTGGATCATCAAGGTGATGAGAAACCTGCTTTCTCAACTTCCTTGAAGTTTTTTTGTGCTCATTTTCTTCAACAACTTGGGGAAAACTCTCTTGCTGCTGAGAAATATTTGGTTCCACTGAAGGTTTTTCGTTGCCACTCTTACCACTCTAAAAACCTCAATTACAAATATAACAAGTTAAAACAACCAAACTAAATTTTGTAAACTAAAAACTATTGCATATTTAAGTACATATTTCAACAGTCATTTATATTACCACTCCTCTTGACATCTCATCCTGATCATCTGAATTAAAATCCTCCACCAGTATGTCTCCATAAGAGTCATATTCTAATGACTCTACATTAACAGGTGCTTCAGTATCCTGGTTGACAGAAGTGTAACCATCAAAGTTGATCGATGAATCATTAAGAATGCCATCTGAATGGGTAGCAATTGAGGCTTCATTGATGCATCTATTATCGCAAGAAGTCACTTGTGGAGATGGTGGAAGCATATTAGATATTTCTGGCTGAGAGATTTGGGTGTAAGTGTCTTCTTTTGTAGTTCTCATTCTGGGCTTTGGTCTGTACTTGCAATGTCCTGAAAACAAAATGAATTTAATAAAATCATCATATGTCAAAAATGAAACAACTATAAAACGACTAAGTTAGTGAAATTTGTCTTACCAGATGGAGTAGTAGCCTCTGAATTAAGTCCATCTTTGGCGATATCAGCCCCACATTCCTGAAACCTTGACCATATGTCAACGAGTAAAGAAAGAAGCTTTTGAAGTAAAAAACTCCACTTGTTAACAAAACATGAATTTCACCTCTATTTCCAACCTTTGTTTTTCCAAATCTCCATCCTCGCTGGAGAATGTAGCTTGCTGAAGACCTGCAGGATCTTTAGATGTATGAGAAAATACCTTAGAACAAGCACAAGAAAGGGACGAGAGATATCATAAATGTCAATAACTCACCTGCTTCATTCTTCGGCTGGTTATGAAAATCATCTAGACATTCCAATCCATAAAACATGTCTATATTCTGAAAATAAGAATGACTATTAGTACAGAATTGAGAAATAAAATAAAATAATGAACCTATCCTCTACTATATTTAATAAATTGATAATTATCACAATACCTCTCCTGCTATTTTGCCATCACTGAAATGCCCATCCTCGGTTTGAGTTAACTCTAGTCCACTTTGATCTAAAACTGCAGCCTCATCAGCTGTAGAGACACTTGGATGGGAACAATTCAATACCCCCAAATTTTTGGTGTCATCAGTCAGATTTTCGCTTCCAGCTGGACCTAAAAGAAGCAAGACCAACTGCATCAGTAACCCATCATCTTGAACATCAATGGAATACCTGTCTCCAAGACAATGTTAGGAACCAAACAATAAGACTCGAAAATTATATTGAAACATAAAAAGATAAGAAACTACCAAACTATTTATGGTACTTGGACAGTTGGACCCTCCCCTCCTAAGCTCGCTAACCACCACAATATTGCTTACCTCCCTCAAAGCCCAAACCTTCCGTTCATAACAAATAGTCTTTAAAACTGATGGAAAACTTGGGCTTTTCTTTTGAGATCAAAGATGCTACAACAACTTTCTTTTTTGAGCTTGTTGATGTCAAGTTGAAACTCAATACCATTCAATTCATAAATAGAATTATATTGCAATTTATAAGTACTGGGATATTTTGAAAGTGTCTTTTCAAATGTACCAATTTATCAAAATTTCAACGGTCCTGAACTAGTACTTACCATCGGTAGTAGAATCTGAAGGAAGAATACTAACACAAGAATCCAAATCAAACTGCATAGAGTCTACCTGGAAACAACAAATTTCATTACCAAATCAAACTTACAAATGAAGTAATATAAGGTTTATACTAGAATAGAAAAATCCATATGACCAATTTTCTGGTGTTTTGGCACTAAGCATGGTTAAACCATAACAAGTAAATTATACCCTTTCGGCACTTTCCACAGAGATTGGACGTGAACAATCATTGAAATCAGATATCGTGGTAGCCAATAACAAATCATCTTCAGATTCCTTGTTCTCCTCTATCACAGGAAGTTGGGATGATGATTTGATTGATTTTGTGTCTCCACTACCATCGTGACAAGATATAGAATCTGATATTGTTTCCTACAGACAACATAGATTCACAGAAACATTTTCTCAGAGATATCCTAAGTTGGTCGTCTATCACTCAAGCCAATAAAAGATGCTGCATAGGTCATACCTTTTTATCCTGAGATAGTGTGGACAATTGTGGTGCCACAGTTTGTTTTTTTGGACGCGGTTTGATCTTTGGTTGAAATCTACCGCCAGTGCGGGCTGCAGAAAACCTACATCAATTGCTAATTATCAAGAAAATATAAATGCGCAATGTAAGCAAAACTTACCTGTGACACCAGGATCAGAAAGAATTTCATCAAACGGGTCCATAAATGAAGCCCTGAGTTTGTCAACACCAAGAAGCCTTTGGACGTTATGGAAGCTTCTGATTCCTTTTTAGTAAGCAAGAAATCATAAATAAAAGCTCGCAGATATATGTAGGATTTAGTAGAAACTAGAAACTAAGGGGTAAAAGGTAAAATTGAAGTTGGGTATGGTTGCAGTGTTTTCTACGCACGAGAAAGCTCCAAAGCAAAATTCTTGGTCCTTAGGGACAATCAAAACACGCAAAAAGAGCAAAAGGAAATATTCAAATTGGGAATAGTGGCAGTGTTTACTGGGCACAAGAAGCACCGAAAAGCAAAGATATTTACTCTTTAAGGACAAAAAAAAAGCACACAAAACGCATCCTACATGGAGACACTTAAATAAATAAATGATTGTTCTTCTATGAAGCAATATTTAGTATTTTTTTTAATACTTATTGTAATAAAACATGAACTACCCGATCTTATATGAAGTATAGATACATATTTTTTAATTGACAATAAAAAAATGTCAATTAAAAAATGGAGTATAAGAGTATGAGGACTTCAAAATATCAATACATGATTAGTAAAAGTAAACATAGAGAAAATAACTGAAGAATGAATCGAACATCATAAATGAAGATCATATTGCAATTTTCATCAACGAACAAATTGTAATAATTCCGAATTATATGCCCTTTTGAAATCACGTAAAAACCTCAAATATCTCTTGCCCTCTAAGGAGTTAGGAGAAAATATTAGGGAGATGAAAACTTGGTCGAATAACGGGAGATAATAACATAAGCGGTTATGACGAGTTTAGAACCATATTCTAAGTTTTGCAGATTTTGCAGAGATCAATCCTATACAAAGCTCAATTCAGCGATGAAACCACTTTACACAGACTACCTTTAACAACAAAAATTAAACTCTGCAGTCCAGATCACAGAACTCGTATTATAATTTAAAACAAAATATCCACCATCAGTCTGCATGAGGATTCAGTGTATTTGTTCATAGAAAAAACAATGTATAACCTTGCCAAACAAATTGGTACTAGAGACAATAAAATACCTGTTCTTTTCACCTTGCGGCGTCTGACTTCCAAAATAAACTGAGAGTGACGACGACAACGAGCTGAGTATAGAGACAAGAGAAGGAGCGATGAAAATCAAAAAACTCGACAAAATCTTCTGGGTATTTGGGTAAGAGGGCTAAACCTTCCCCTGAAATTAACAATAAAAATGGAAGTTACAAGGGCAGAAACAACACCCAATTTCGCCGATAAGCTCAGCCCTAATACGTCCAATTCAACGTGCTCGAGCTTCCCCACCGGGCGCCGCCGAAAACCCTGATTAAGAAAACTCCGTTCGGGCGATAAACTCACCGCCGGCCGGTAACTTCAGTTTCAGAGAGAGGATTTTGTGAATGAAGCGGAAAACGAAAGTGGCACGTTCTTTATTAAAAAAAAAAATCCGTCGTACATGGCGTTCCCACAATATTGATAGATCATGGGTATAACTCAGTTCGGTTTCTGTTTGGTTTTCTATTAACCCAACGAACCGATCGGTTCGATTCTATTGATAGTTCATAGTTGATCGGGTGGGTTGGGCGGTTGGCTGTATTTTGATTATTGAGCAGAATTTTACTTTTAAAAGTTATAGTTTTTTCTTTTCTTTTTCTTTTTTTTTTATCAAGCCTTTTCTTTTAACTATTTGTATAATTAGTGTTGAATAATTATATTATAATCCACTAATTCCATTTTACTTGTCCTTTTTTAACATGGATGTGAACCCCACTTATTATTAATGTAAATAATATCGTGATATTATCTAATTGAGGAAATAAATTCAATGCAATTTTCTTTTCTTAAGTACAACGAGTGAGTGGGAATGATTCGAAATCACGACCTCTCAATTGTAGATAAATGTCGTAGCATTGAGCTAAGTTCATTTGACCATCAACACAATTTATCACAAATTGATAATCAAATTTTCTTTAATTTAATTTATTCAGTTAAGACTACGTAAATGAGATTAAACATATCTTGTTGATTTAGTGTTGAGGTGAGATTTTAGACGATGTGTCATGTTAGCTAGCAAGTTGAAGTGAGCTGCTGACAAGACGATCTAATGCGAACAAAATCTTACATCGATGTGGTGACGAACCATGTATACTATACAACTTTTAGTATTTAATACTAGCTAGTGTCAATTCGAGTTTACTTAAATTGATTAGAGATTGCGTACCTTTGGAAATGTGAAACTATGTCTCTTAAAATGCATCACTTATATTTGGTGTCAATGAATTTTATGCTAATGCTATCCACCTTCTTACAACGAGTCAGCATAATTTTCAGCATATGTATTTTCTTCTCAGGTCAAGTCTAGTTGAATCGTCTTTTGAATAAACAACACATGACTCTACCAATTCTCATTTCATCATTGACATGACTAAAGTGCGAACACATGTTCTCAAACTAACTATCCACACAGTAGACTCTAAACCTACCCAAACTATAAAGTTTAGTTTATAAAATTTAAAGTTCATATACAATTGTGAGTCTTTGAACTTTAAATTTTCTATCTAATAGACTTACGTGGATAATTGGAAAAAAAATTACTTACTTGTATTTATCCTTAAAGAAAAAAAAAAGAGAGGGGGACGAAAATGATACTTTAATTTTAATTTTAAAAATTTTTCTCCAATAACATTTTGACAAATACGATCCGACTATGGAGAAGGGCAGCGAGTAACCCCAATTACCCCCAAAACCCTCCATTGGATTCGATCAAGATTCAAGGTCTGAGAACTCTCGTCTCGACTTCGAGCTCGCAGATTGCAGAGAAGACATGGCGTCGAGGAGAGGAGCGGGCAGCAGCGAAGCGTCGCGGTCGTCGGAGTTGGAGAAGATGAGTGTGGATCAACTCAGAGCCCTCAAGGAACAGACCGATCTCGAAGTCAATCTCCTTCACGAGAGCCTCAACAACATTCGCACCGCCTCTACTCGCCTCGACGCTGCCTTCGCTGCCCTTCACGACCTCTCCCTCCGTCCACAAGGTTACCTGCTCTCCATTTCGGTTATTTTTTCTGCTTTCGTTGCTCAAAACTGGTGTGTGTTTGGGTCCAGATCGGAACCCACAATTCCTCGTTGTTTTTTCTGTGGTTTTGTTTCATCGTTGATTATTTGCTGTGATTGTTCGATGAGATAGTGTGTGTTATGCTTGCTTGATTGTGTATTGGCTGGTAATTAGGTTTTTTTAATGCTTTCTTTATAGGCAAGCAGATGTTGGTGCCTCTTACGGCGTCGCTTTATGTTGCTGGTAGGCTCGATGATGCCAATAAGGTCTTGGTGGATGTCGGCACTGGATACTTCGTTGAGGTCAGCTTAGTGGACTTTCTGACCTATTTGTTTGATTGCCATTCTTCAATTTTTGATTCATTATTTTTCTTGCATCCCACGTTAATTCTTTATACCAAGAAGAAAAAAAAAGAACCTATTTGAGATTCGTGTAGCTGAAAATTTTAACTTATTTTTTCTACATATGACTGATGTACTTGTGTTGCAAAATGTTTTCAGTGATTTATTATTCACAATGTAATGTCATGCCTTTCTGCTGAGAGATGCTGGATGCATGCTATTTTTCTTTGGCTTTCTATTGCCCAATGGCTTACCTGCAGATTTGCCTTCTATACATGGTAGTTATTTATCATTGGTTAGGATGTTATGATTTAATGATTAAGAATTATGATCCAAGATGACGCTGCTTTGACACCAACGATAGCAGTATATATCTTGTAATCCCCATGTATTAATGTTGGAGATGTGCTTTCATGACTTGATTGTTGTAATTTGATGGCTGAATCAGAAAACGATGGCAGAAGGAAAGGATTATTGTGATCGTAAGATCAAATTGCTGAAGTCGAATTATGATCAACTAGTCGAGGTATTGTGACTATTTTGTTGTTGAATTTTGGAATAAATAGTTCTCAAGTTAGAATGCTAGTGAAAGAAGTGTTGATATTTGAACCAAATATTGTACTTCTTTAGTTCTAAATCTGCATCTTTGTTTGTGTCTATGTGTATGAAATATTATTATGCTTGGTAAAGAAATAGGGGATGGTCAAGAAAGGAGGCACCACTAACTCTAACTTATATTTAAATATAAATAGTCGAACATCATCTTTAACAGAAATATCTCTCTGGATATTCTTTCTTCTTGTGCTTGGGTTGCTTCGTGTTATGGAACTAAAGAGCCAATAACATGTCGTTCTGGCCAGTGCTGTCAGTCTGTTTATGATGGATACGTAACCTGCAGGATAATTTTTCTGTATTCATCCAGAAAAAAGTTTCTAGGCCTTTTGATAACCTTCAACTAAAGAAAAAAAACATCTCAGGGTTGTTGGGTAATGGTTTTGGTTTTTTGTTTTTAAAAATCATGACTGTTTCCTAATAATTTTATTTATCTTGTAATCTATATAAATAAATGTTTTTAGATCTTAACCAAATTTTAAAAACTAGAAAAGAAAGAGTAGTTTTCAGAAGTATTCAAAAGTGTTTTGAAAATAATATATATATATATATATATATTATGAGTGATTCAACCAGTATATATATTTTTTTATAAGAAACCGCACTTACATTGTGAAAAATGAAAAGATATACAAGGGCAAACAAAAAAGCATCCCGAACAGAGAATGCCCCCTAGGGAAAAGGGCTCCCGTCCAAAAGAATAACAAGTATATTATTTTTAGTAAACGTTGTCAATTGAGATATTCATTGTTTGAAGTTACCGTGTACAATATGTTCCCTATGATGTTCTATGTAGGCAATTAAGATCTACTGGTTTGACTTTGTGCTGCGTCATATAATTGAAGGTAAGCACTTTTTGGTCACTCATATCTCTGGCACTTCAGAAATTGGAACTTACCGTCAATAGGGAATCTAGGGTTAATAGAAGACTAGTCGCATTGAGTAGATATATTGTTTGAGCCAAGTGAGTGAGTTTGATATCTCCTATGAGTCGAGAATAGCGATCAAAGCTCAAGCCTTGATTGATTTTGTTGCGATGTTCGAATCAAATATGAAATTGTTTGAGCCAAGTCAGCAAAATAGTTGCCTCTAGACTCTCTGTGTTGATGGTTCCTCCAACAGCAAATGTTGTGGAGTCGGACTGACACTTGAGCCCTTGATGACTTAGTCCTTGAGCAGTTTTTACAGTTCAAATTTTGATGCTCCAATAGCCACAAAATATGAAGCTGTCATCATAAGGCCTAATCTTGCTAAGGAACTGAGGGCAAGGAGGATCCTGATTTTTGGTGAACACTCATCTAGTTCCCACGATCAACGTATACCCAATTATGCATTCACCAACTGATATTTTCTTAGTATACTTCAAAATCTCTTTTGCAAACTGAACCACTTTGTCTCGTTACATACTAGTGTCCAAAGCTCTCAATCACTTTAGTAGATTTTTACGGTCTATATATGCATTGGCTAGAGATAACGGTAATTAGGGTATCAGCCCACATTTACCTAGAGACTCCTAGTAATGATCCTATCTTTGTCTCTCAAAAAGCTGGTCCTTGGGAAGTCTCCTACATTCATTTCCTTTGCAAAATTTGTATTTTCCCTTAACTTTTTTACCATTTCAACATGCAGGTTGCTACTAGAAAGAAAATTATAGCAGAGGAAGCTGCGGCAGCCTTACTAGAAAAACGGAAGCAGATGGCTGCTGCTCCTGCAACATAGGGTAATATTCTGTCACCATGTAATATGTTTTGAAGGCATTGATTGGTTAACGCAACCTCGAAGACATTCAAAATACCAAAATTTTTATAGGGTAGACATTCACTGGATGGTTGGAAATTCCATTTGTTGTGTGGTGACTGGTGAGGGGAGGAGGATTTTATAGGAAATTAGAATCTGTAGAAGGAAGATTTAACGCCTCTGATTCTCAATCCATGGATATAAATATTGTGCATTTGTCAGCATCATAGATTCCAGTCTTAGCCTGTCTGCCACATGAATTGGTTTTTAAAGAATTTTGCCCTATGGACGTTCTTAGGTAGAGAAGTATTTTTTTAGGATATCTCAAGATTTATTCTCATTAAAATATTTCGATAAAGGAACTTGCATTACTTGCATTGCACTATACTCAGTATGTGTTGAATTTTTATGGATAAATTCAATTTGGGATGCATTTGTATATTAACAAGTAGAGGGGTGCAAGTCAAAATCTCTAATATTATGTTTTGCAATTTATGGGGGTGAGAATTTGAACTTCTGATAAAATAGGAAAGGTTACTAATACTTTTAACCATTTTGTTATGCTGGATTGATTTGATTTTTTGATTGGTTTTGTTAAGATATGGTTTGGTTTGGCTCGGTGGGTCAAGTTGATTTGTTCGCTTTTTGAGTGTTATTACATGAGTGGGTTATATGGTTAAATTACAACTTTTAGTTATTAAATTTTAGGTCTTGAAACTTTAAAAGGTGTCTTATAAGTTTTTTAACTTCAATTTTGTGTGGTAAAATTTGATGTTTTTAGCATACATGGATTTAATAAAATAAACTTGAAATTTGTGTTTAACAGAATCTTATTTATTTATTTTTTTTTTGAAAAACGAACAGAATCTTAACTTTTAATTTTCTGTCTAATAATTATATGAGTAATTTTGTGTCTAAAAGATATTAGAACTTCTAATTCTGTGTCGTAAAATTTGATATTTTTAACATTGATGGATTTAATAAAATAAAATTGAAATTTGTGTTTAATAGAATCTTTGACCTTTTAATTTTTTCTGTCTAATAATTATTTTAATTTTTTCTGTCTAATAATTATGTGAGTTGTAAAAATTATATACCATTAGATACAAAATGTCTAATGTGAGAATCTTGGGTTAGGTGGGTAAGACCTTTGGCACCAATTTTTAATTTTTGAACTTGACTTTTGGAAGTAAAAAGACCTTATTGCCCTTTTTTTAAAAACCCTAACTTTCCTCCTGTCTTGCGTCTCTCTTTCACTCGCATGGTTTGACAAAGACGACTCGACTGTTCTCTCTTTTTGATTGAACCCGACTACTCGAAAATTACCTTCTTAATTATTATCAAGCATCATAATCATCATTAGGTCGAAGAACTGTGATTTCCGAGCGATTAACTCCTAAAACTAACATGTTCGACAGCTCGTTCGACATTCCAGAGGAGAATCATGTTTTTCAACGTGTAGGTAGAGCTCTATTTCAATGCCTATTTTATAGTTTTTAACCATCCTCTCTAAAGAAAAGATAAAAGCCTTTATATATTTCATGAAACAACGATCTGAAACCATATCAATGTATCTCTAGCATATCATTCAAGAAATGAAAATCTATCAATCAATCAGTGCAGTGTCACTATATTGTTGTTTGTTACCAATCTCTTTATGATAATGGCTCTATGTATATCATCCTAGAGTAAATGGATGTTGGATCCTTAGCAGATGTTTTGAGAAAGGTTAAAAATATATTAAAGAACCATATCTTGCTGCTATTTGTAAGCAGGTAGGTCCAAAAAGTCTTGCTTGTACAATATTTTGAACATGGAGAATTTGTTCCCTTAATTTGTCTATTTTTTTAATCAAATGAGATACTTGTAGACTATTTTTTTCTCCATTTATCCTTTTTTAAAATTAAATTTGAAAAAATTAGAAATATGAGGATATCACGTTGTCTTGCATGCAAGATGATGCTATACAGAACCAGTTACGTTTTGTAAGTTAACACGATATGTCAATCCATTGTGCCATTATTTTTTATCACATCTAGCACATTTATGCTATCTGGATGTTTCTCCTAATGACGTGATTCTCTCTCTTTGGACGTTGACCAACACTCTTTGCTACTACTTCGAGAGGTATATGATACCTAGATTTCACAATAATCTAATGATGTCTTTAACTCTGAAACATGATCGATTGGAAAAATAGTTTATGCATATGGAACCATCATACATTTTGTAGTATAGTAATGAGAGTATTAGATTATATGTATTTATATAGTGGTATATTGTTGCAGCAATTGCATGTGCACATGGTAGTTGGTTTAATTGGAACAATTTATAACTGCACTCGTGAAAGATTAAGTCATCTAGCATGAAAATCCAAACACACAATGAAAAAAGAAATCTCAAATCAACAACAAAAAAAATAATAATAATAACAAGAAGACTCAAATAAATGACAAAAAAAAATGATATAAGAAACTTACTAAGCATAGATAGAAGAGTGGGAAAACTCATAATAGATAACAAGAAGCTATGAGTTTGAAGAGATGGGGAGTGTGAGATTGAGAAACTAGAGAGAAAACGAGATTGAAAGAGAGATTTCAATATTTTTGGATGGAGTTTTTACACATTTAGGGGTAAACATGTACTTTCACCCTTAAAAGTCCTAAAAGTTTAAAAATAAAATATTAAAGTTGTCTAATAAAGTTCAGGCCTGTTACATCATGATCATACATATTACACAATTTACATATGAAAGCTTAACTAAATCTTATAATCAACATTCACCGCGTGACATTTACATACTTGAGGCAGTTAATTTAACAGGAAGTACTTTACATTACAGTGAATATAATATAACTCTAATTTAAACTCACAATACAAAGCTGTTCCTGCTTTCTGGATCTTCCTCATATACTTCTGAAATAAACAATGGATCAAGATTTCTATATGAAAACTTTTCCTCCAGCCTCTCGAAGTAGGATACCTTCAATCCGTGTCTTCGAGCAATCGACGAGCGAACCCAGTTCGGTTGCTTTCCTGCCTCTCCAGTAACTACAACAGCAGTAGCATCTGTAGCGAACTTAGTCAAAGGCACCAGCGTCTCGGGCTCGATAGCTGCTGATGCATCCAGCAGAAAAATATGGCTGAAATGTCCAGCAGCTAAGCCTTTAGCATGTAGTCGAAAACTGCTCATGAACGTCGAGAATATTATCTTGTATTCGTGGAGCTCGTCGAGGGAAGGACAAGTGAAACACTCGTTGATCTCGTCGTAATCACACAGCGACAAGATGTCGTATGGTACGTCTTTTAGTTCTCGAAAAGCGGCAGTGGCACGAAACATTTTGGACTCTGGAATCACCTTCTTCAAAGATATCATTAGGTGATCACATGTTGTATTTGTAGGGGCGCATATCAGAATTCGACTGTTGGGAGAGGTTGAATAGATCTGGAATGCTGCTCCTTTAACAACTGCTCCTGTTCTCGAGATCCCGAAACTTCGATTCTCCCCCCAGCCATAAACAAGAACAGAGGGTGGACCTCTGATCAGGTAAGGCGGTGAACCGCGTAAGAGCGAAATCTGACGAACGGCATTCTTTTGATCAGGATCAAGTTGTTGATGACTATAATGTGTAACTTGAATGCAGGCGTGTCCATCAGTTGACCTGGATCCAGGAAAGAGGAAATTCTGGAACAAAGAATCAGATACTACTTCTACGGCTTGGTGAGCTCTTTTTAGACAAACTCTGTTGAAGGTGAAACTGATATCATATTTGTTGGTTTCATGATGCCGAGAATGAAAGTCGTCTCCAAAATCAACCAACAGAAAACTTTTCCTCCCCAATGCAGTATTACTCTTAGCAATCCGGTAGACGAAACCCTGTTCAACAAAAAGTTTGAAGCGGTACATATGAGTTTGTTTGATAACAATTTTGTTTTTAGTTTTCCTCCCCTAAAATTTATGCTTGTTTTCTAGTAGTATGTTTTTCAATCTTAGAAAAAAAACAAGTTTTTGGATTTTCCTTTTCAAAATTTGGTTTAGATTTTGAAAATATTTTTAAAAGTTGATGACAAGATAAAGGAATACATAGGTGGAAGTAACAGTTTGAAAATTTAATTTAAAAAAATAGAAAATTAAAAATAAATTGGCTATTAAAGGGAGTCTTTATAAAAAGTATATTTGTTACATCACAATTTCTTTGATATATTTTCATATTTCTTATAAGTATATTTGAATTCTTAGCTCTATTTAAAAAAATAGATTCTTTTAATTTTTTTTTATTTTTAAAATTTGAAAAGAGTATAAAACAAAACGAAGAAAAATATACTTAGAACTTCTATAGTTATTCTGGATTATAAAGATTGAACAACAATTTAATTTAGCGAGTAATACCTGAAAAGGCTCAAGATTCCTCCCACAAAGTCTTGCATGGACCAAATCCCTTGACAAGAGAAACGGCCGCCGTTCAGGAACAGAGTCAATCTCGATTGCCACAAAGGTTTTATTGACCTTCTCATGGCCATTGAACTTCGTTTTCTTGTTTGTTCGTTTATGAATTGTTATTTGTTGGAGCTCCAAACTGACGTTTTCCAATTTGTAGTTACTCCATTTCTGGTCAAGCACAAACAGAATTATCATATATCAATTCAAATCAACAAGAAACTGTTGGCATAAAGAAGAGCTTGTGCAAGCTGACCTTATAATAGAAGTCCTCAGCATGGAGCAGAGCAGCAAAGCCAGACTTATACGTCAGAGGAGACAAAGGTTTCCTCAGGACTTGGGGTACGATGTCGTTTTTTATCAAATCTTCAACATCCCTTGGAATTAAATATAAAGGCAAAGAACTATTTGCATCCAATACATACTCATGTGGATTTGTTTTACTGGAGGAAGCTGGACGTAGAGTTGGGTTTGAGGTTTGAGGAGGCTCGTGGCAACACGTAGATGGTGAGGGAAGAGAAGTTTTTGAGGGTTCTGAAGTTGCTGTTCGCAGTTTCGGTGAAGAAACAAGTTGGTTAGCCAAATTCTGGGTTAAGCCAGAGAAAAGTGGTGAAGGAGATGGCTGCTTAGACGCCGTTTGAAGTCTAGGAGGGGTGGACGGAGGCGAATTGCTACCACAGGAAGATGAAGAAGACAAAGAAGGAGCATTAATAGAGTTTGATGGACTGAGATGCTTAGGCAAAGTTATCCGTCCAAGGACAGTTACAGCAGGCTTAGAAGAAGGCAAAAAGCCACTTCCATCCAACACATACTCCTGTGCATATGTTTTATTGGAGGGATGGGGACCGGGACCGGGACCGGGATGCAGAGTCGGATTTGAGGTTGGAGGCGGCTTGGGAGAAGACGCAGGGAGTTTTGATGGGGATGGAACCCCTTTTGGAGTAGCATTAATAGAGCTTGATGGAGTGAGATGTGAAGACAAAGTTGATTTTCCAGAGAGGGGAGCAACAGGCTGTGAGGAAGGTTTTGGGAATACAGATGAAGAAAAATGAGGTCTTGAAGCATTGGCATTATGGGACGCCTGAGTACTCTTTTCCAATATCTTGGGAGAGGGTGGCCTTAAAAACCTGTCGGACTCTTTTGCCTTGTAACGATTTGGATAATAATCAGAAAGAAGAGGAGTTGCAGTAGATGTATCAGATTGGGTTATTTTATAACTACTTCCAAGGACACATGTCCTTGAATAACTATTAGCTGTGGAAATGTCGTTATAATTGTTGTCAAAATGAGAATCATCAAAACAACAGCAAAAGCAACGCAGGATATCAAGTAATAGTGACATGTCCTCCTTCTGCATTAATTCGAAGGACAAAAAAGCATCAGTTGACCTAAATTCGTGGACAATGGATGATTTCGGACGATCGGGATCCAAAAGTTTATCATAAATTATAATTATCGTATTCTTCTGGAATTAGAACCGATAGGAGCGAAATTGGGGAAACTTGAGGAACAGTTTGTGCGAAAAGCAGAGTGATAACCGTTGAGAACGAGTCCAAACAAGATTTGATCCTAGAACTAGAAACAACAAAAAGTTATTGGAAACTGAAATTTCCGAACTAAAACAATCTCAGCAGCTACAGTAATTAGAAAAATATAAACAACTCCTGCTGGCTGCTCCTTGACCAAGTAGTTTTCCCCAGAAACAAACAAAAACGAGGAGAAAATAGAAAAAGAAAGCTAAGCAGATGATCTAAAAGATCAGGGAGAACTCTACGACAGAGTGAATCAACTACATAAAGTTAAACCATAGACAAAGTCTAAAAAAATGCAGTAAGAAAAGCTCGGCGAAACGGAGACTCACCGGGAGATCTTCAGCTACACTCCAGTCAATCGGATCATCGAGACTTCATCAGACCAGAGAGAGAATTTCTCAAACAGTAATCTCGCACTTTTCGTTCCATTATTTTAAGAAAAAAATTAGTGTCACAGAAAACAAATCGTGAGAATATTACCGAAGAAGCTCGGTATTTGTGATTCAAGAATTGAATAGCGTCGTCCTCGACATGGATGCCGACTGCCATGGCGACTTCTTTCTGTAGCATTCAAATTCGTTTTTCTCGGGAAACAAGCAGAGAAAATTTCGCGTGATTGGTGAGCAAATGGAAACAGTAGCTGTAGTCTCGCAGTACAATAAATTTTCCCGGTGATTGGTGAGTCAGAAATGGCATGGCAGCAACATGAAAGAAGGTAATTATAATTAGAATTACATTATTATACTAATGTTTTTTTTAAGTAAAATATAATAAACAATTTTATTTGTTATTATTTTATTCATAGTAAACGTTAGTGGTTTGTCGGAATATAATAAATTTTATTATTACAACAATTTATTTAATATTAACCAAAAATAAATAATTAAAATAAAATTATATCAACTAAAATAAATGTTTGTTAGAACAACTATCATTAATATAAATTTGTATAATCACATCAACTAATAAACTTTTATTAGAAGAAAAGTTATTGGTGGTATGAGTAAAAAAATAAATAGTAAAAATATAAAAGAATTAATTAAAAAATAAAAAGTATTGAGAGATAAAAAATAAGAACAATTTTGAAAATATATAAAAAAAATCCCGGATTTTTTTTCCTTAAAAAACTAAAGATTTTACATAATTTTAAATAGATTGCAGAATAATAATAAATAAACAAATTACCTAATTCAATTATGCTTACCTTTTATTGAAAAATAAAAAATTACCCTTACATTTGCTTCTTATTTTCCGATTTCTTTTCTGCATTTTACGTGATTTAATGGTAAACAACGGGATAAATATATTTTTTTTAGACTGAAGATAAAGCTTTATAATATCCTCATAATTTTTTTAGCTTGTTAAGTACTACCATAATTTTGTAGTTGTCTGCTAACGTTTTGCCTCTAATTTCAACCAGCATACATTTTTGCGTTAGAAAAACAAATAAAACTTACAATGAGCAGAAAATCTATAATATCAAATCTAAATAACTTATGAGTTACAAAAATTATTCTAATTCTCAAATAAGTAAAAATTTTCCCAAACTAATTTTCATTCATTATGTAATAGTAGTCAGATTATATATATATATATATATATATATCTATAATAGGTGTATAAGATATTTTTAATGAAACAAAAAGCAACTCGGAGAATATAATATCAGGATAAGTCGTTTGTTTAAGCATATGTTCTCAGTTGATTGTGAGTGAAACAAAAATACGGTGATACTAAATAAATATTATGACAAACCACCGACCTTTTAAATCAATTATATTTTCCTTGTCCTTTTGAAATTTCGAAAAACATTTGTTTTAAATATATACCCAAATGTCAAATTGCTCCCACACACATGGAAGAGTATATTTCATTAATTAAAAATATTTTCATAATATTATAACAAATTTCAAACTATACTCGTAATGGAGAGAATAATATTTACCATGTAATAACTAATAACTAATCTACTAAAAAACCACTTCTCATCGGATAAATAACTAACCATTTGAGGATCGGACCTAAAAAAATAGGAAAGACATGACCCGTTTCATATTCTATTTTGTAAATAATTAATATATATTTATTACATTTTATTATTATTTAAATTCTAAAAATAATTATAAAAAATTATAAAACCGATAATTTTTATCGAGAACATCTTTCACACCGAAGAAACGAGGTGGAAGCGGGGATTAAAAATTTGTACGAGCACAAGAATGTGGGAGAACATCATCACTTGCACTCATAACATTGTCATATCTACTTTATATAGTATTTTCTGTCGCCCTACGTGACTGGCGTGATCGAAAGGCGAAACTGTCGTCATAGTTGACAACCTAAGGGACGGATGCCTTTTTTTTGTTATCTAAAGTCAAAGACTCGACCTAGTGAGTTACGGCTACGCGCACCTGCTAACACCTTTCGAAGCACTTTCAAGTGTGCGCTTCAGTTTTTGAATGCGTTCAACCTCACCTATGATTTTTATTTTTTAAGAATATAAAACTAAAATGAATAAAATATAAAACATAAAAACTAAAAACAGAAATCAGAAAGGGTTATGAAACCGATCAAAACAATTATATTTGATTATATTATATTGAAAAGTATCGTAACCTTTAAAGGTGGAAATAGAATCATATTCCTTAATCACAATCAAAAGGTTGAGGAGAATCCAATTTTTTAGAAAAGCATAAGCATTAAAAACATTAGTTATTAAATATTTACATTACAATTAAAACCCTAAACCCTAACGAGTTTTAGAAAATCATAAACTAAATTGAAATTGTCATAAACGTTACAAAGGAATCACCCATAGGGGGAGCACGGGCTTGGGCGAAATTTTGTTTGTGGCGTTCACCACCGCCGCCGTCGCCGCAATCACAACCACCGTTCGGATTTCGAAAACCGTCGGAGTTCCGGCGAGGTTTGCTCGCAGTCCGACCATTTGGCAGTCTTCATCATTTTGTTTGGAGCTCAGAGCATTTTTGTCTTTTCTCTCTCTGTTCTCTCGTACGTTCTTGGGTTTTGTTTGTTCATGGCGGCTACGGCTACCCGCAAACTAATAAGAGATGCTTTCTTCAAAGGGGCGGTTTCACGCCCTCTTCAAGGCGCGAGACACTGTTCTACGGCTTCTGAGACCATTCATAAGATCCCTCACACTTCTAGAAAGGTAGAGACTCTGTCTCTGTTTTTTCTTTTGGGTCTTTGGAGGTGATTTTTTTCCCTATACGAGGTTTTGCGATCGCTTTTGGACTAATTGGTGTTGAAATTCTTTATGGTTACCCCGGTTATATGTGTAATTAAGAAACTAGATTACTGATAGGGAAGGTTCCAATTGTATTCTTTAGCGTCAGGAGAATTTTGAGGCTAGAAAGCTTTGCTGGGATCGACGAACGCCTCTAATGTTTTGTTTTATTTCTGGATTTCTTCCTCACGAGCTTGATGCTTAACGTTGATTGTTTTGTTCTTGCGCTCATCTCCCTTTTGAAGCTTAAATTTCATGCGTTGTTTGATTAACTTACATTTTTGGCGACTCGAATGAGCGTGCACATTTTTGTGCATAGGTGGGTTGTGATGGGCACAAAAGCATGTTATGATGACTTTAGAAGACAAGGAGTTCTTACATGTAATTGAGCTCCCAGAACTGACATGTGGTTTACTGTTATTTAATCTGGCCATATCTGCTATGCCAATTTATTCTCATGGACCTATCTCTTCCACAGTCTAGGTTGTGTTTCCGACCAAGCACTACTCCCATATACTAGCACGAGAATGGGATCCTGCTCAATGGGGTTAGTATTCTCCTCGTTGATGTGACTATTCTTTGGCTTTTGATCAATGGTCCATTTTTCCTCTGTTGGAGATAATATAGGAGAGAAATTGAGGATCTCTTTGGCCTACTTTGATATTTGTTGTCTTGGGAGAGATTTGGAACTGTCTAGATTTAGTCATGGGAAATCTAGAGAGGGATCCTTATTTAGGAAGATCAAGATGTTTAACGGATTGATCAAGAACCTTTCCATAGTTGATATTTTGATGAAAGAAGGTTTGGTTGATATCAAGAAAGGTTTTGATGAAAGGAGGCACTAGTTGATATCAAGAACCTTTCTTGTGGTATTTCATGGGGTTTTTGGATAGAGAGAAATAATAGAATTTTTAGAAGGGTGGAGAGATCTTGGAAGGAGGTTCAGTCTCTCGTTAGATTTCGGGTCTCTTTTTGGGCGTGGGTGGCTGAGGACTTTTGTAATTATCCATTAGGTCTTATTTTGTTAGATTCAGCCCTTTTTTGGTTTACTTTGGTTCCTCTCGCTAGAGTTGCATTTTTATCTAAATGAAAGTTCGGTACCTTTTAAGAAAAAAAAGGAGTAATGGCATCGATACCAAATTTGAAGAAGTTTTTTTGTTTGCTTGTAATTGATTTGACCAATTTCATGACATTGAGTTTGCATAATTTGACCATTGAGTTTGGACCAATTCTTGCTTCTCTTTGAGATAGTTTGAATGCCTACTCCTCCCCTTATACTTCCCTAACATGTTGTCGGATAGTACAAATTTGAAGCTTTTTGTGGCAAGTGGTGGATGGAAGCTCTGTGAGAGATGGTTAGCTTGATTTTCCTTTGTGAACAAGTTGAATTTTGAATAAAAATCTGATCAGATAAAACATATGCCTTTTGACAACAGTATCATTGGAAAGGAAAGGATGTCATTTGATTAGAGCTCAATTAGTTGGAAGGATCCCAGGAGCACTCTTAGTCTTCTGCCTTTAGAGTGTTAGGGGAAGCGACCTTTGTACAGTTGGACGAAGTTATCTTTTAGAAGAAATTCAGTTATTAAAACGGCTCTATAAAACACTAATTATAATCTTCTTTTGTTTTTTATTACCCACAATTGGGGATCATGTCATTAATTTTGTTGTCCTGGTGTTGGTTGGGTTGGGCCATGCTTTTGTGTGCTCGTTCCTTTTACATTCGTCATTCCTATTAGCGAAATTTGGTTTTAATTACAAAAACATATTTCAAGAATTGTTTTTAGAAGACATTTTCAGAGGACCCCTTATTTTCTTGGATTGTTCAAGATAAATTTGTATTGCAGTCATTTGTCAATATTTGGGTCTTTTGTGTCTCCTAGATAATTGATATGCCTCTTATGGAAATCATAAATGTAAGGAACATTTATTTCAAAATAAATAAATAAATGTAAGGAACAAGATTATTTCGTTGGTCAACTTAATTTTCCAGTGCCCAGTTTTTCTATTTCTCTAGCTTTTTTGAGAGACATTATTTTTTCATTAAATCAAGGGAGTTGTATTATATAAATTCCACCCTCCCCAATGATCTCTCTCTCTCTCTCTCTGCTGGTACTCGTGGCTTTTTTTGTTCCTGCTCCAGTTTGTTGGTCATAAGTGGATCATTCTCTTATCTAACTAATGAATGTGAAGTGTCCCTTGACTATCTATCTAGTTTGTTAGTCATAAGTGAATCATTCTCTTATCTAACTAATGAATGTGAAGTGTCCCTTGACTATCTATCTGTGTGTAAATTTACCTTTTTGGGAGTCTATTTCTCTTCATATCACTCTCTCTTTCTGTCACGAATGGTTTCATGAGAACGAATGAATGATAATGGAGCAATGACTTTTTGATATCATTAACTATTTTAATTATTATTTACTTCTAAATGTTATTTTTCTCTATTTATTGGCTAGTACTATATGGCGCTGCCAACTTTTCTAATGATTATTTACTCTAAAGCGTAGCCTGACTCTATGCAGTTATTTTCATTTGTAGGGGAGATTATTAACCGGAGCCACCATAGGCCTAGTGATAGCTGGAGGTGCTTATGTGAGTACTGTGGATGAAGCAACTTTCTGGTACCTCTTTTAGATCTTTGTGTGATGTTGATGTATGCCTACTTATTGAAATTGCATACCATTCATCATGGTGACGCATTTAGATCTTTGTGTGATCTGATGTATGTATCTTAGGTATACATTTATAATAGATAAAGCTTTTGAAACTGCAGACCATTCATCATGAAAATTAAGCCTTGTAAATACTATGGTACAATCTCACTCGATTTCAGTAAAGCCCAACTCTTTCTTAATCCATCCCTTGTGCAATTAGTATTCTATAACCTTACATTATCTATTGGAACTAAATTGGACAATGCATCAAAGCCTTAAATTTGATTACATTTTTTGGTATCTTGCAGTGGATGGCTATTCTCCGCCACGAAACTGGTTAACCCATTCTTTGCCCTCCTTGACCCTGAGGTTGCGCATAGGCTAGGCGTCTCAGCAGCAGCCCGTGGTTGGGTTCCAAGGGAGAAGAGGCCCGATCCACCAATTTTAGGACTTGAAGTTTGGGGAAGGAACTTTTCAAATCCCATAGGTCTTGCTGCAGGTTTTGATAAGCACGCTGAGGCTGTTGATGGTCTTCTTGGATTAGGCTTTGGCTTTATGGAGGTTGGTTCTGTGACACCTGTTCCACAAGAAGGCAATCCAAAACCTCGTGTATTTCGATTGCGCGGGGAAGGGTAGGAAATGGATTTTATTTACTTTGTCACGTCTCTCGTAAAAGCCTTTTGTACAATAACTATAATATCATTATGTCCAAACCCTCATTGGTATTTTTTGTGTGGTTTTTCATTTTGTGGAGCTTTATGATGCTGTGAGAATTGGTCTATCTATGGTTGCCTATTTATATTTCCTTGAACTGATAAATATTTTCATTTGGGCAGAGCTATCATTAATAGATACGGCTTCAACAGTGAAGGAATTGTTGTAGTTGCAAAGAGGTTAGGTGCCCAGCACGGAAAAAGAAAGTTAGATGAAACTTCAAGCACTTCACCTTCCTCTAGTGATGACGTTAAACATGGTGGTAAAGCTGGTCCGGGAATTCTTGGGGTCAATCTCGGAAAGAACAAGACCAGTGAAGATGCTGCTGCAGACTATGTGCAAGGGGTCCATACATTATCCCAGTATGCTGATTACTTGGTATTTTTTTCTGCTTTTGCCATGTGTTATCTAGGTTATCAATGTTTTGTCCTATCATGTTCAAAATAACAAACAAGAGATTAGTTGTTCTGTATGAAGTAACTAAATAACAAATGCTTAAGATTGCTGCTTTCATCTGCAGATGTGAAATAGTTTTTAAATGATGTTTAGGGTCATTTGCATCCTATCCCCTACTCTTCCAAGTTTAGAATTGAGACTGAGGCCATAATTCTCTTTCTTATTGGGAGCTGTGTTCATTCACCTACAGAAAAATAATGAAAGGGAACAAGTTATTTTGTATCTGTATTTTGTAATTTCATAATTTTGGTTTCGATCATAACAGTAAAGCGGAAGTAAGTTAGTGTTTTTGGCAGCTAATTTGCTTTTACTGCAGAAATACTTCAATGGACTGTATTATGAAGAGTGCCTTATTTAGGATGCATGACTATTATCAGTTGTGTGGTCTTCTGTGTTTGAATGTGGGGAAACGAAGGGAAGGAAGGTGGCGTGGTGCTTGGTAACGGTATCTGTTTGTCATAAAGCCACTGGATTAGTATTTGGTGGAACTGTAGTGCTCCAAGGGCATGTGCCAATTCCCTTAAAAAACCATTTAAAAGTTGTTAGATCATCTCATCATATATTTATTTCTAGAAAGTATGTTAAAGTTCTAAAATATAGGGTGTCAATAGGAGTTTAAATTGAGTACTACATATCTTCCATGCTTATGATGATGTATAGGAAAATCTATGACATGAAGGTTTTGACGGCTAAGTATTCTTACAATTTTATGAATCTTCCTCAGCTAGTCTATTCAACGTTTTCAAATCCTTTCAAGCAATTGATACATCTTCCTTGTAATTCGTTTACCTCTTTACAGGTGATTAATGTTTCATCACCCAATACCCCTGGATTGCGTGTGCTTCAAGGTAGGAAGCAATTGAAGGACCTTGTTAAAAAGGTATAAAGCAAGGGCTTCACCATATTCATTAAGTTACTTGTTGAGAGTTCTTGTCACGAGTTCTTTTACTTTTCATCAAGGTTCAAGCGGCTCGGGATGAAATGCAATGGGGTGAGGAGGGTCCTCCTCCTCTACTTGTGAAAATTGCCCCTGATTTGTCTAAAGAAGACCTTGAAGATATAGCAGCTGTATGTGAATGCTAGTTTTTATCTCTTACTTTTCACGTTTCAGTCATTCTTGTATAGTTATGTTAAATATACTTTATTTCTGGTTGTAGGTTGCTTTAGCCCTCCGCTTGGATGGATTGGTATGTATATTTTTTTTCCTTTCTACAACAGGCTATGCTAGATTTGCAACTTTAGATCCTACTAGTTTGTAATTTTGTTGCTTGGTAAAATTAACTTTTGAGTGCTGTCTGATTTTGGCTCTATTTGGTTTTAGATTATAACAAATACAACTGTTTCAAGACCAGAGCCCGCTGATAAAAATCCATTGGCTACTGAAGCTGGTGGATTGAGTGGGAAGCCTCTCTTCAATCTATCCACCAGCATCTTAAAGGAGATGTATGTTTTGACCAGGGTATGTTGGCAAACCTCATGAAATTTGAAACTTTTACTTCATTGGACTGCCCTACATAGTCAAATAATGTGCACTTGGTGAGAATGGCCATTTCGAGTTCTTCGACATGCTGCAGTTGAACATCCTTAGCTTAGTCACTTACCGGGCAATTACCAGGCCTATAGTGTTCTTTTCAACCTTTTCCGCCTCTTTTTTGAGTTTCATTTCATTGTTTACCTTTGATATCTTAGCTAATCTTTCCATGTGGATTTTAATTTTTTTAAACTACCAATAAATCCATTAAATCCAAAATTTCAATTTTTACGCGACCTTTACTTGTAGATACTTAATAAATAACAAGTGACCATCAATATTAACTAGGAACGAAATAACATTGTAGGGTTTGAACCTATGACCTTCCTTCTGCTATGATGTGATGCACTGGACCCTAAAGCTTTAATTGATAGGTTAGGTATATTTTTTCTTTCTTCAAGTTCAGAATTGGGACAAAATATTAAATTTAAGCCAATTTTGAGCTGGTTCTTGAGTGTCTCCATGGACCTTTCCTCTTCTAGAACCAACAGTGTGGATGTGTTATGATGTGAAGTTTTAGGATAAACTAGCAATGTAAAGTTGTTCATTAGTCATAACTTATAGCAGTTAAATTGATAATTCTATGTAAACTGTTAACCTCTAGCATACGACTAGGATTGTGATAGAACCTGAAATATATTGAAAGATAAAAAAACGAACTACAATATCTACCAAGTATTAGGACCCCTCCCCTCTTGAGATATCACTCAAGCCAAAACCATACTCACTCATTGGATGCCTTCATTCTTACACCCTCACTCTATTTATAATACTCTCCCTAACAACTTTCTATATATAATTACTAAGGTACCCTCAATACCCTACTAATATCCCTAATTACCCTTAAAGTCATTCCTATCAGGTTGATCACGGATGGGTGTTCATTCGGTTTCAATAAATGCTTTTTTCCCAATTTTGTGATGTATTATGTGTTCATGAACGCAGGAAATGAATTTTGTTATCATTTATATATATTCTATGCTTTGAAATTGACATACTTATGTTCCTTTTTAGGGAAGAATTCCTTTAGTTGGCTGTGGTGGCGTTAGCAGGTATATATTTGGTGGATCTCTTTGCCAAAATAGCTACTTTGTTTCAGATGTTGATTATTTTTTTTCTCTCTCTATATAATGAAGTTAGCCATAATAATTATACTTGTTGGTTCAGTGGTGAGGATGCGTACATGAAAATACGAGCTGGAGCAACTCTTGTTCAGCTTTATACAGCATTTGCCTATGGTGGGCCTGCCCTGATTCCTCAGATAAAGGTATTATCTTATACATATATCTACATTTTGCAAAATTGTGGAAGGCTTGGATTACATGAAAATTGATGCACATCCACCACGAGTCTAAGAAGCATGGACACCTTAGTCTAGGTAATGTGTCGGTGTCCATGTTCGACATTTGTTGAATACTCGAATGCTGCAATACTTGTTGGACATATGTTAAACACTTGTTACAAAAGTATTTAATACTTATTGAACCTAATAAATGGAAATAAATAGTAACATAGGACAAAAATAATAATTTTTTAGAGCAAAATTGATCGAACTTTTTTTAAAGCATATAATTGTATAAGAACGATATGTATTTTTAAAATGTATATTTAATAAATGTGCCTGTTATATGTCACCGTCTTTGTATCGTATTTGTATCCATGCTTCTTAGCCAGCGTATTACTACTTCCGTTGAAGATATAAATTTAAATAACTTTTTTGAAGCCTTTATTTAAGAAAGTGTCCATGAGTAGGCATGGTTTTTTTCTCCTTGGTATGCTTGGATCATACATTCTTATGATGTCTCACACCGTCTCGAGACTTGAACCCCGCCTCTATAAAGAAAGAAGCCTCTTGTTCTTATATTGTTCTGCATCACTTGGCTTGGCGACCGCTTTCGATATCCCGGTTATCAAAAAACGAAAAGAAAAGAAAAACCTATACCTGATGATAATTAACACACTTTTTTTGTAGATGGAACTTGCTGAATGCTTAGAAAGAGATGGTTTCAAGTCAGTCCAAGAAGCAGTTGGTGCAGACTGCAGATAACAACTGCTTGCTTGTGCACTTGTTTTTATGGACTGAATCATTCAAAAGATTTTGACTGACAATATGGAATTCAGTTCTCAGAATTTTATAAAAATTTTCCCTCCCATTGGAGGCAGATTGCCCTACAAGGTTTCTTCTTTCTGATGGGGATTGATTTGATTGGGTTCTCTGTTTTTTGATTTTCACATTGGCTCTTGCTTTCTCACATTGGGAGAGAACTGTATGGGATAATTGCTTACAACTTCTTCTTCCCAGTTATTGTTACAAGAGGTTCTCTGTTGAAATATTTTTTCTTTATATTATTGGATTGGTGAGGCCTGTGTTTCTAATTTATGTGCTTCATTTATATGTTTTATTTTTCCTGGTTTTTTTGACTACTTTTTTTCTTTAATTCTGTGGGTACGGAGATCTGAACCATCGACCCGCCCTTAATTGTGTTATGCTGGTTGTTTCGAGCAGCTAGTTTTGTTACACAGATGAGAGTTGTGGTACTACAGGTTGGGTGCAACATGAGTGAGAAATGTATGAAAATTATGTAAATATATCGTTCAAAAGTGGGAGAGTGTTAGGATTTTTTGTTTGGTATTTTATTAAGATTCAAAGAATCAATAATTTTTGGTTCGTATTTTAATTTTGTAACTCAAAAAAGAAAATTTTAAAAATAGTATTTATATGTTTTTGGTATTAAAAACAACGAAATTATTAAATCGCTGAAACTTTATTTTATTTTATCTATTTTAAAGAGGCGAGAAATAAATTGGTTCAACTTTCATGTGATTAATAAGTTTTGTTTGTGTGTTTAATGTTTAATTAATAAAGGGACTTTAGTGAAAAACTTGAAACGTAAGCACCACATAAAGAATATAATAAATACAAACTTAATAAATTAAAGTTACATTAACTTAAAATAATTTACAATGTCAATTTAAGACATCTATATTTGACTAGTCAAAGATTATGAGTTTGAATTTTTCCATATAATAATAATAAGCTGAGTTTGAATTTTTCCATATAATAATAATAAGCTTGAAAATGTCTAGAGTTTTAAACTTCATTTAATAAAGTTATTTGAATCTTAGAACAAAATTATATTTTCTTCTTCTTCAAATATGATGTTGCAAATATCTTAACTAGATAAAAAAGGGCAAAAAAAAAAAAAGAGAGAGAGAGAGAACCATATTGATCTTTTTTTTTCTTATTTTATGTTTATAATTATAATTTGTTGTCTAAATAGTTCTATTTAGTATAACATATGACGGTAGGGATTCAAACTTTCAACCTCATAATTAAATACATTTGTCTTAACTCGCTGAGCTATGTTCTGGTTGACTATTGTCTAAATAGTTGATACTTGTCATTTTTAGAATATTATTATGTTAAAAAAAAACAAAGATTCAAACTGTCACAAAGGAGAACAAATTATTGAATATGATCGTCACAATATAATTGTCATCTAATAATCATTTGATGTAGATTTAAAATTTGTATGTCTCTGCCAACATTAGTTTAACTCATCAATTAAGGTATTTTACTCTTCCCCTAAGGTTGGATGAATCTTCCATCCCCACATTTGTGGTAATATATATATATATATATATATATATATATATATATATATATATATATATAGTCCTTTGATACAAATTCAAAATAATATTGTAATTTTTCTCTCCTATACTGACAGTGTGAGATTACTAATTACATTGTTTCAGTATCCTCCACTAATTTGTTATTAGAAGAGACATTGATAGCTTGAATAGATGGTCGACATGAGAAGATACTAGTTGGCACCGTTGAGCTCGGGTTGTGTGAAAATATCACAATATAATTAATTTTAGAGGAATTTATAGCATGTATTTTCAAATATAATATAAAGTTTGAAATTCTATGAAAATAATACAATCAAAATTTAACTCAATAAGGTATCCCAAATAAAAATACACGTTCAAATTTTTAAAATACACTCATAAAAAGCCACCCAAAGTTACAAATTTTTCTAAAATACACGTCAATTTTTATGTTTTTATTTGGTTAAAAAATATTTAAAAATATATTTTCCCTTTACTTGTTGGTTTTTAACTATAATTTGTAACCTTGAATTTTAGTATATAACAATTTTAGTTACTGTAGTAAGATATTGTTAAAAATTAATGGAGCTTCCTACTTAGGTAGATGGATAAAATGATAAGGAATTAAATATACTTTCAAGCTACAGAGCTGCAATTGTTACATGATAAAAATCGACACTTAATATGATTTTTATTGTAGCATAACAAATAAGGGGACGAGGGATCGAACCTTGAAAAATTATATAATCTAACTTGAGCCTGATGTTTTAACCGTTGAATTATGCGTATGTTAGTCTAAATAAACTAATTTATTATTCGCTAAAATTCAATAACTATATTATTACAAATAAAAAAAGTAAAAAAATTAAATAATTACAAATTAAAAGTTAATTAAATCATCGAAGTATGAAATTTTTTTCCCAAATTTTTTTTCGTTTTTGTTAATACGTCACTTCTTCTTCTTTTTTATTTTATTTTATTATTATTATTATTATATTAATATTTAAAAAGAAAATAGAATACAGTTCTTATCCTTGCCCAGGTGCACGTAGCGGGAAATCAGAAATTTCTTCTTCTTACCAGCGAGCCCGAATTGAACACCGGCGGCAATATTCCAGCTTCCCGCAGATTTCTGTAATTTCTCAAAACCGACACGAAAAATCCCTCTTCTCCTACTTCTATCTGTTCTATCTCTGAAAAAACGCAGAGAAATCTATCAACCCAACTTCCTGCAGGTGCAGTCCACTGACCTTTTGAAATTTTTTAGGCTCGAGGGCGATGGGTTATGAATATTTTAGGAACTTGAAATATGGGCTAGCCGAAATTCATTTTCCCCATTTTCCCGCAATCTTTTGTTTTGTGTATTGCGGTTGGGTAAGAGTGTCACTGTATTGAAAAGGTGAAACCCAATATTTGTTTGATTGCTGAAGAAATTTTACGATCAATGCGTTTATTATCTATCCCCTGTAATGAAAATGTTCACTTTTGGCTTTGAAATATTATATTGGTAGCCGGAAAACGGCGTTTGATTGTGCTCTAAGCATGTAAAGCACATAAATCGTTTGAGTTAATGCCTGATAGTTTTTTTTATCGTCTATGGGTGCTCGGTGGTATGTTTAGGAGACTATGTGGGGATGCTTCATGATTTTGAATCTGTAAGAATGTAACAAGAGAGAAACCACCATGGTTGGCCTATTGATCGCCTAGTGAAAAAGGTGGAGGAGATTAGAGGGAATGAATTTAATTATGGTGGCCACCTATCTAGAATTTAAAATTTTAGGAGTTTTCTTGGTAACAAAATGTAGTAGGGTCGGACATTTGTCTTGAAAGATTAGTCGAGATGCGTGCAAGCTGGGGCACGTGTGTATATTCATATATAAAAGAATGTAACAAATAAAACAAGCGCGGACACAAACTCTGGGTGGGCCGAGTTTGGTAGGAGAGGCACATGTTTCTTTTAAATGTTTTTGGTTAGTTTTAATACTTCTCAACAGTATTTGATTTTGCCATAAATTTTTTGTGGTCTGGATTGAGTGTTATGATCTTCAGACGACTGCAGCAGCTCATGAGTATTTAGTTTCCAGAGATACAAGACAATGATTTCTTGCTACAATCCTCTGAATGTGAACTCTCAGCTTCTGCTGACAAATTCTTCTCAGCAGTTCAAGAGCCCCAAGCATCCTTATCTGGTACATTGCACTTTCCTTCATATTCTCAGATTGATGCTTACCTGGTCCTTTAAATAATTCACTTCATTCATGTGTAATCTATCACAACAATTCTAAAATGCAATAGTTCCTCACAATGAAGTTACTTTGTCCTTTGATTCTTCTCTCGCGCTCTCTCTCTCTCTCTCTCTCTCTCTCTCTCTCTCTCACCCCCCTTGTTTGTCTATGTAGCTTTGTTACCATTTGCATCAATAATATGTACTGTTAGGCCTAATTATCTCGGATAGGAGCCCTTTTCTGAACAGTTAGTTTTGTTCCATCTAACTCCTTTTGTTGAGCTGTCTTTTTGTATCCTTTCATTTTTTCAATGGAAGCTTGGGTTTTCATTAAAACGAATGTACTGTTAATATTGAAGAAACAATGCATGTGGAGTCTGGTCATGAGCCAAGGACCTTTCCAGTCCTAGATCCTATATTTTGTGCGCATCAGATGATATTTGAGAAGTCAGGATTCTATTCAATACACAGCCCTTTTCACTTCTGAGACTCTTTAGTTACTATATTATTCTTTTTAGAGTTTGACATCAAAACTTGCCGTATAGAAGAAGATATAGACACTTCAGGCCCAGATTCATAAATTCAGCAGAATTGTGCATTTGACATGCTTCATTTTTTACCAGATGTTTGTCACTATTTAAATACAAGATTTTTGGATTTATCCTATATTTATGTGTTTTGGCTGCTGACTCTAAGGAAGTAAAATAATTTTCAGAGAAATTTTTATGTTATCAAGGTAGCTCATCTCTCTTGCTCTCTTCCTTGTCATTGTTGTTTAGCATCTTCTTACAGCAGATTCAATTTAATATTACAAATAAAAAATAGTTCATATGTTTGTTTTTCTTCTTTTATTCTCTTCTTGTTTGATGAAACTCTCCCGAAGAGTTGCTGTATTGATTAGTTTCTATCTCGTAACATCACATCTTGGAAAATTCTCAATATCCGTATTCGTCATTGTTCCGAAATCCTTTGGAAACCATTTATTTGATAATGAAGCTGATGCATGTTTGTTCTTTTGCAGCATCAGAGTAAGTTGCATAAGAGAAGCTCTGATATAACCCCAAGAGGAATGAAAGTCACTGCTTATTATGGCTTGAAGACACCTCCTTATGAACTTGTAAGTCACCAACCGAATTATGTGCATATACCATATTTTTGGGGGGTTTTTATTGTTTGAGTTCAAAAATTGCGGGGTCGAATCAAACAAGTAAAAGTTTTATTTCTGTTCTCTAACATTTTAGATTAAAAAGGTAAAATTTTTATGTGAAAATTAATTTTTTTAAATTAAATATTCAAAAATTTTATGTTATATTTATTATGCATTTTATAAGTAAAAAAATAGAATAATGATTTTATATAGGTTTTAACAAGAAACCTGATTTTGTTGTTTCGAAAATTTTAAAAATTTTAGAAGGTTTCTTAAAAAGGAAAAACGAGAATTCATGAACAATTACCAAATGCTTATATTTCTAAAAATTTGAAACTGACAAACAAGAAATAAAAAATGAAAATGCTACCAAGCCATTGAAGAACTTCAAAGGTTAAGTGGCCAGGTTTTCTTTGCGTATAGTCCTCTTTGGTAAATAGATTCATAGTAAGCCTACAGATTTCTACCAAACCTGATTACAAATTTGTCACATTTGCAGTATTACTGATAAAAATGGATTTATATTTATCAACTATTTAACAACACTCTTTCATTTTCTTTCTCTACTTTCAGGATGCTTTAGAACCATATTTGAGTCGGAGGACATTGGAGGTTCACTGGGGTAAACATCACCGTAATTACGTTGAAGGTTTGAACAAACAACTGAGCCAGAACGATACACTATATGGCTACACTTTGGATGAACTTCTCAAAGTAACATACAACAATGGGAATCCTTTACCTGAATTTAACAATGCTGCCCAGGTACTTCAATATTAATACATGGTATTGGATGAAAAATTGGCATTTGTTTTTGTTTTTTTTCTGGAGAGGAGAATGAATCTGGCAAGAACATTTTACGTTGATAATATTTCGAGTGATATGTATGGTAAAAGTAGGGGAAATGCAACACATATTCAAGGCATAAAATTGAAAAAAATATGTAGGCTCATGACCTTTATTCTCAGGTCTGGAATCACGACTTTTTCTGGGAATCCATGCAACCTGGAGGAGGAAACATGCCCATACTTGGTGTTCTACAACAAATTGAAAAAGATTTCGGTTCTTTCTCAAATTTCAAGGACAAGTTTATAGAATCATCTCTTTCACTCTTTGGTTCTGGCTGGGTTTGGCTTGTTTGTAAGTTTTCAGACATTGGTTCAACCTTTTTAATGATCTCAAAAGTTTTACAAATCAGAACACTTGTTGTTTTTCACAAATTTCCGTTTTACAACTGATCATTTGACATGGCCTACTTCTTTTTCATCAGTGAAGAGACAAGAAAAACAACTCGCCGTGATCAAAACGTCGAATGCCATAAGCCCACTTGTTTGGGATGACATTGTAAGTCAATGCCAGTGCCCCATTTTGAGTATAATGTTCTTTTATTCTCAGAAATTTGATTCACCATATATTGTTGTGCAGCCAATTATCTGCTTGGATATGTGGGAGGTAGGAAAAACTAATCTTTGTTGTTCAAATCTGTGTTCTGTTTCTTCATTTTGAACTGATCATTTATGATAACATTACTTTGTTTTTTCCTCCTCAGCATGCTTATTATCTTGATTACAAGGTATGAAACTCTGCCTCACCCTACTGCCTGCATTCTTGTTTTTTTTTTCTTCTTTTAATTGCCTAAATATACCAATGATCCTATTCTTTTAGGTAATTCTCGACCTGGTTAAAAAAAATATTGATGTATTATTCTAGTATTATTTTATCAACATATTTAGACGCGTGAATATGTCACTTGGATACTACTCGACCCATGAAACCAAACCCCACTCATCAACAAAGTTAATTTCTTCCGAGTGGTATGTTCAAGTGGCATGCTTGCGTATCTAAATATGTTAACAAAACAATAACTTAATGACATATAAAATTTCTATTAAAAAATTACAACATATTCTTTATGGAATGACTTAATTGAAAATTCAAACAAAAAAACCTAAAAGATGAGAGACCGTGTGGTATATTTATCATTTTTTATATCACTAATATGGGAGTTGGAGAGCCCATACCTTGCATTATGCTCATGGCCCGCCTCTACTAATTCTCGGGGGGATTTCCTCCACCAGAGAAGTTTGGCGACCTTATATTATCAAGTTATCTTGTGTTGATGTTGATTGATTGAATTTGTATGTTATCTTCACACAGAATGATAAAAAAGAGTACGTCGATGTGTTTATGGACCATCTTGTATCGTGGAATGCAGCGACAGGGCGTATGGCTCGGGCCGAGTGTTTCGTGAACTTAGGAGAGCCGAAAATTCCTGTAGCGTAATGATATTCATACCATTGATGCCAAAGAGTTGTTAGCAATTGATCCAAGCAACCAAAGCCTCAGGTATCTGATCAAATTCCCTTGTAGGTTCAACCATTTTTTTTCACCATAATTTTGTAGTGACATCAGGGATAGCTTACTTTAAAAAATGTATATATAGATAGCATTGAGGGTTGTTTTTGGAAAAAAATTGACGGTAGGGACTATAATTTTATCCAACTTAGATGACTTTGGAGTATGGTTGGATTAATTTTTTCGGTGATTTTGAAGAGCTAAAAACTTTATTTTATTTTTTAATCTAGAGTCTTTAGTAACAAATAATAATTACTTTTCCAATAATTAAATTGGTTTATAATCATGTTTGTAACAATCGCTTTAAAGGTTGGTTATCCAAAAAGGGATTGATTTGAAATTAGATTATGGTAATTTAGAATTTGCAAAATTATTTTTAGATATAGCAAATTCACCCGGCTAGGTACCAACCTTTTGCAAAAAAATAAAAAATAAAAATAAAAATTTTAAAAATTTAAAAAATTGGGCTGCCTGGTTGGTAAGAGTTTGAGATCTCTTGGTCATATTGGCTTAGAAGTCTCAAGTTCGAACATTCCGATGAACTAAATACCAAAAACTCTTTATGTCTTCCGGGTCTAGGTCTTAGAGCGGGTGTTAGTTCTGGGTATAGGGGATCAAAGCTTGAACTCCAAAGATTCTACAATTAAGTCGAGAGAAAATAGGTTAACTTGAACCTAACTTAATAATTATGGCATCTATAACTTTTTTATAGGCTTACTATTTGAACTCTCAACTCAATATTATGATGTTATATTCAAAAGAAAATGATATCATCTTTCCGAAAAAAGAAAAAGAAAATTATACGAAGAATTTATTGATTCGACCTATTCATATATGTGATTCTTTTTAGATAAAATCTAGAAAATGAACAATGTCTCTTGTACCAAACATTCGGGTTAAAAAAAAGGAATAATGTTGTTTTAAAAAAAAAAATAAAATCAAGTTGTTACATATGAATGAAATAACCTATAAGAATTATATTGTTAGCCGTATTAAATTCTTTAGTTTATTCCATATGTTTCTCCATTAAAAGAAATTATTCTGTATGTTTTAATCAAAGTGCAATTTTACAGGTCGTAAATCATATTTAATAGTCTTTTTTTTTTAGTATAAGGGAGTGAGGGTTCAAACTCATGATCCTTTGGTCAGAGATAGGTGTCTTAACCATTTGAACTATGTTCGGTTTGACATATTTAATAATCAATTCAAACATAGCTCAAGTGAAGAAAAATACACATTTTCTATAAAGTTGATGGTTTAATTCTCTATTAATCTTAAAAGTAAAAAAAAAAAAATTGTCATTTTGTTATATCTTTCTTTGATGGAAAAAAAGAATGTGATTGAAAAAATATATATATTTTTAACAAGGAATATAGGATTTGACATACTTAGTAACTATTTATATTAAAAGTATTTAATTTTAATTCGTACTATGATTTTATCATGCGTAAGAAGAATAAATCTTTTATTTCTTATTATTTTGTTTTCTAAATCGAATATAAGAAACATGAAGTAAAGAGAATATTGCTCCTGTAACATTTTTCATTCCCTTATTTTCATTTGATTTTTTTTTCAAGTTTCTTTATATTTTTCTTTTTAATAAAAAATAAACACATTTGATAAGTTTTTATTCTTTTTTTGAATCTTTTTATCAAAATAAAATTAAAAAAGAAAATTCTACGACCACTCATGAATCATAAAGCTCGTTATCATAAAACTTTATGCTTTAGATATTATTATAATTAGACTAATTTTATATTTTACAAAATATGAAACTATAATATCAACCGTAGAAAAAGTTATTTTAAATATTTAAATGTCATGGATTCTTTTTAAATAAAAATATTTATTACAACTACATAAAAAATCAATAAATTAAAAAAAAAATCTATACATCTATCTATACTATATATAAATGAGGCTTTTAGAATCTTTGTCTTCCATTTTTGCCCTCATTTTTTAATATATACCTATTTTATCCTTGAAACTACGGGACTATTCAAAGATGTTTGTTGAGATAAATTAATCTAAAAGAGATGCAATTGTTTAATTAAGCGACAATGCATCTATTCATGTGATTGCAAACCACCTATAAAAGAAAAGAAACTCATGTATTTTTTTATTTTGTCCAAAATTCATGTTCGAGACACTGTAAAACTTCATTGTGAATTATGTGGCTGTGCGAAAACAAGTGGTGTAGGTGATTGATAATGATGAAAGAAAATGACAGTAATGAGAGTTGTGAAAATTGGAGACCTCCATCAGCGACGATGAAGACGACATTGGCGTCATATATCTGTGATTGAAGGTTTGTTTTTTCTATACAGAGAATCTTTACCTCCCCATTTTGCCCCCAACTTTTTAAGATATACCAAGTTTACCCTTCATCTATATTATATATTATTCCGATGCTATTATTTGAATGTGTTTAGATAAGTAATACATTGAAAAGGTAGGACTATTATTCCTTTACAAACCATTTATAGAAGGGGTGCGTCCGTTGATGAAGAGGTACACTGTTCTCCCTTGACAAACCATTTATAAAAGGAAATAATGTAAATTAAAAACTCATATCTTCTTTCTCCGAAAATGTCTACAAAAAGCTTTCTTTTATCAAAAAACTCATACATTCCCAAAACGATTGGAAATTAAAAGATTTTATTCTTCGTGAAACATTGAAGCATGCCAAAATCAAGATTTGCAAATACAAAAATTAATTTTAGCCAATAAAGAGGTAAAATATAAAAATTGATGTGAATTATAAACGTTATGTTTTATGAATTTATGTAAATTATTGTATTATTATCATATTCTGAGTATTATTTTTTATAAACTGACAATGGTTGTTTTCTCTTTAATTATTTGTTTTTGGATCCCTATAAAATTCTATTTAACATTTGTATTTATACGTTCTTTTCATGATCTTTTGGATTTTTTATTTTATGTTTATATTTTTTTTAACCTAAGAGAGGAATAAGCATGACAGTACATTTTCATGACCAAGATACAAGCATCTTCCTTCTTCATTTCCCATCTAACTCTAAATGAACATTCAGGTTGAGATAAATTTAAGAATAGATAGAAAAATTGACTATATAACGTATTCTTTTTTCTGCCATTCAATCATAGCAGTTGTAAGACAATGCCTCTATCCAAGGAGACTACAAGTTCGTCTAAGTTGTTATCATGATTTTGTCTATTTCGTCCGCTGAAAAAACATCCATCTTCATCCGTCACGAATGCTGAGATTTAAAAAATATATATTGTATTTATTAATTTTAATTTTTGGATTTCTAAATTGATGTTAGTTTTGTACATGACCATATTAATTTTGTACGTGACCATGTCCTAGATTGATGTAGGTAGTTATTGTTATCTTTAACTACTTTTAGATTTTGTATTCATATTTTTTAATTTTTTACTATCTGAATTTCAAAATCTATTTAATCTATTAAAAAAGTAAGTAATTTGTATTGTTGTTAGGATTTAACTTGTAGTTTTTTTTTTTAAAATTATTTTAATATTTTTATGTAGATTATTTTCAATTATATATATTCATGATACCTTCGTGTGTTTTGATATTTACTTAAGGTTCTTTTCAAGTTTAATTTAATATTCATATTTTAGTATTAGTTTTCATATTTATCTTAATATGTCTTTGTTTCTATTTTCTTTTTCTTGGTCGTGTGATTCTTTATCCTATATTCTTTTTAATGATTTCACGATGCATTATTCAGTTTCTTTCTAAAATTTCAATTCCTTAATTTCTCTTATTTGAGATTTTATTTTTATATTTAAAAGGTACAATATCATTTATATTTATCATTTTAAAAATAAAAAAATGATATTTGATTTGTCAATTTTCAATTTTAAAAAGTAGCTAATAAATGGTCAATTTTATTTATTCCTACTATAATTTTGACTATCTAACAAATAATTTCATTGTTTGGATTTTTAGTTACATAATTTTATTTAATATATCATGTCTTATATTTACTTATTTTTAAATTTATAAAAATATTTTTAATTAAAAGTTGATAACCACATTTATTATTTCAAATTTAGATCATACTCAATGTTTTCTATGTATCTTATTTTATTGTCTTATTTTTTAGTTGGAATATTGTATTTTTTATATAAAATATCAACGAATACTAATATATTTTATTTGAAAAATTAAATATTAGAACTATTTAAAATTTTGATTTAATTTTCATTCTATAAGTTAAATGTTAGAGCTATTATATTAAAATATTTAAAATCACGTGCAATCACGTCATTTTAACGAGTATATATATATATATATATATATAGAGCCAATCATGATTGAGACTTCCATATGATATATGAGAATCTTTTTTTTTTTCCTCTTTATTTGGGATAAAAATTTATTGGGAATGGGCATATCCTTCCCCCATTCCTCCTCTGGCAGCATCAGAATATTCCATGAGGATATCTTCTCACATATTCCAAATTATTATATATTATTATTACACAAAATCATAGTTTTTATTTTTCATAAAAATAAATAAAAGGGAAAATAATAGGAAAAATAAAAAATATTTTTTTTAAAAATTTTTTACTCCATGAATCAATTCTAACCTTAAACTTTCAATATTACAAAGTTAAAGTGGATGAAATTTATACATTTAATTAGTTAAGGTTTTATTTTTTCTTCTTTAAATTTTATAGCTATTTGAGCGTTTTTTACATGAACCAGACTATTTTTCAAATAAAGAGGTTGTTGCCAATCTAAGCCTAACTTAGCGGGTTAAGGTACCTATATTCGACCAGAAGGTCGAGTTCGAATTCTCTCACCTTACATGTTGTACTTAAAAAAATTAAATGGTTCTCTTAAATTTTTAATTGTGTTGGATATTAAATGAGTTTGAGAGATTTTTTTTTCCTAGGATGTGACTTGACATTTGAGTATACATTATTGGTTGAATTTTGTGTATGAATTTCACAATTTAATTTATTTAAGTTTAGGATTCGATTTAATGTTAAAATTGATATACTGACCTAAGTACATGAAAAGTAAAAAAAATCTAATTTGTGACTTTAATTTTTTTTTTTCCTTTTTCAAAATAGAGTTGGTATAAACGTCTTTGCCATTACCATAGGTTAAAAACTTAATTATCTAAAACATTTACTTTTTTGGTTGTCAGCATTATTCGATGTTAAATTAATACTGTATTAAAAAAATGCATTTCAAAAAATTATTTGAAAACTTATTTAAATTTGTAGCCTGGAATTTTAAATGGTCTTTTCATTAAATGGGGTACAAAATCACTTATCCAAGTGACAAATTTTTATTTTTATTTTTTTATTTTAGAATCAATGACAAACTTATTAAATAGACGAGGCACAATGTTGAAGAATAAAAAAAAGTAAAATGATTTTTTTAATATTGCAGATCAGATTTCAAAAGAAGATTCCAACCTTCTATCACCCAAAATAATAAAAAAAATTTATATATATATACAAGTATCTATTTTTTTTAAATACAACGCATTGGGTGGAATACAAATATCTAATTAATTGTGCTAAAAACTATTTGATATAACTTATAAAAATCCTATATTTTCTTATAACTTGTTTTGTTACGGACACCTTTATGAATCTTAAATGATACGCTTTATAATTTTATTAATAATTAAAATTATTAAATTTTTATACTAACATACCTCTTATTTTGTTATTTAAAAATCATAGTTATATCTTAAGGTTTAAAATATATCTTTCTAACTTTGCATGAAAAGGAAATTATAAACTCTATGGTGGATTATAAGTAATTCTAATAACTCATAAAAAAGATCGAATATTTCATCTAGAACTAAATATTTTTATATGATATTTACCACGAACATTATGTAATTTTAAAAAATAATTAAAATAATATATTTGAATTATGATTTCTAAAAAAATAAGAGAACAAACATATAGAATTTGAATTGATTGGACATTGAGTTGCCCATGTACAAACACTTTAAATAAAAAATACAATAATACTAATTATAAAAGAATATTAGAAAATAAAATAAAATTAATATAGCAATTATAAAATTATAAAAATAAAAAAGAATAGTATTAATTTTAAAATCAAAGGTCCCGTAGCTCAGTTGGTTAGAGCGTTGGTCTTATGAGCCGAAAGTTGCGGGTTCGAGCCTTGCTGGGACCATATTTATTCATATTTTTGGTTTTTTTTAATACTAACATTTTAATAGCAGGGATTAAGTTGTAACCAATTTTAAAGTGACTAAATAAAATCTCACTAACTTTATCATTTTAGTTTTTGTAAAATTTTAAACTTTAGGCTATAAATAGAACATAAATTTTTATTATAAAAGTAAGTTTGAAAATTTAAAATTATATATTGAATAAATCATCCCATAAATGATTTTTAAAAAGTTTACCTAAATCCTAATACATTAAAGATAAACATATTTTTCTCTTTCCTTTTTTAAAATTGTTAAACTAACTTTAAACCCCAAAGAATTTAGGAAACTTTGTGGGATTAGGAATTTAGGAGTAGGTAGGACAACATTTATTATATAAAATAATAATAATAATAATAAAAAAGCTTCAATACATACGAAAAATATATATATAAAAACAAAACAAAAAACTAGAAATTCGAAAAGAATATAAATTAAATTAAATTATAAATATAAATCGCTACGCTAACAATTAGTATAAATATTACGGAATTTTCGTTCCTCTGCGCTTTTGGCTCTCCTTCTCCGCCATTCATTCGTTCGTCTTCTTCACGTAACAGTTTTCAGAAAAACAAGGAAGAATTTAGCTTTTGTGTTGGGAAATTCTTCGTTTTTCATTCTCTTCTCTTTCCCTCTTCTTTCAAGGTATGTTTCTCTCTCTCTTTTCATGCTTGGTGTTGTAATTTTCTTCTATTTTTTTTTTCGATTTCATTCTCTATATGGACCTGCATTTTCCGTTCTTCGATTCGAT
>NW_019104505.1:1944366-1980516 GCF_001995035.1 Momordica charantia
TATTCTGGTGATTTTCATTCGATTAGGTTGAACTCTGATGCAATGCAATTATATTTTGTCTGAGGTTAAGTATAGGGTATGGAGGAACGTGGCCTGCTCAATCGATTTTAGGACTGAATGGAGTTTTTAGAGAGGGAAATTATAATTTGCTACGATTTTCTTAATGTCAATTTCCTCTTTGTTAATTTTTGGTAGGCAAATTTGACGTCCTTTCTCCGATTTGACCGTATGTGTGTGTTCAAAAAGGAGGGGCAACACGTGTTTTTCTACAGAGATCAATAGAACGAATTGGAATTTGTATCAAATTTTAAAATGTGAAAAGATTAAATTGATTTAAGTTGAAGTACGAGGATTGATTAGTCTAGTGAATTACTTTAAATATTGAGACCCGTTTCACATATATATTTTTTTTTACGAAGTTTGAAAATTCAAAGGGGGTTTTCTTGTTCATGACCAAGTCTGCTTGGGATTAGGACTCCTCTGTGTCTTTGACCTACTGTTCTTGCAGGCCCCGAATAGATTCAGCTTTCACTGTTAGTCAAATTAATTCGTTTACTTGGATCGGAAATTATTGGCTGTGTTTGTTGTCTGGTCCACCATTTTTTCACCCTAACTTTTGTTATGGGCGGCAAGACATGAATGACAAATCCTTATCAATGGCATAATGTCCCTTCCCTTTGAAGTGGGGCTCCTGTTTTTTCTGGAGTTGTGTCGCTATCCTCACCGAATTCTTCGGCTGGAGCTCGCAACACGTGGCGTCAACTATATCTTTTCTCTCTTAACTTTTTGGAGTTGTTCCCTCTTCCCAGTTTAAAACATATAACGTTGTTTAATCGTTAGTTAATTAATCTCTTATCCATGTGAGATTGATGTTCTAATTTGTTGGAGACGTGTTTTTTCTCGTTTCAGGTACGTGTGTGGGTGGGAACGGGAAGAGGGCTTTACCCAAACCACCCACCCTTTTCCAAGGAAACTTCTTGGACGGTTTGGTTTGAGGATAAAGATATGATCTGGCTGTCCGAATAGGTGACAGCCCGATTTTGTTGAATGATTTCAAAGGTCCATTCGAAGATCCTCTTTCTCGTGCGTATTAATGCCATGACTCAACTTTTGATACGGAGCCTCCCTTGTTATTTGCTGCACATCTTGTTTCACCATTAACGTGTTCAATCTCTTCTTTCTTTCTTGGTACAGGTGATTTTAAAAGGCTCGCTTTCTGGGTCGTTTACATATTAGACTGCTCAACTGCTGATTTTAATCTCATGTTCTGTGAGAGTAATCCGCTATTGGCATGAGACATTGTGATCTGTGTTTCAAATATGGGTTCCTTGTCCGGAATCCTTCAACGACCATTCTTTGCTGTAACTGCGGTGGCTGTCGCTTCGTTTTCCTCTGACTTTTCAGACAAGTTACCATCTCAGAGATCGCCAGATGCTGCTGCTTCTTCTTCTGCTTCCCCAGATTTGTCCAACAATTCAACTTTTGATTTCTTGAAGGAATCAAAGACTTTATTTGCTTCCCATATTTCTGTTTCAAAGCTTGCAAACTTATCATTTGTCACCAAAATTCATGCACCAGTTCCCAACATTAATTTTCCGATTCCAACATCCAGTGGTAATTATGTGCGAAACTTTCACACATCTCTGGTTTCTTCCCCCGTTCTTTCCAATTTATATCAGTCAGCTGCATTGACCAAGGCCTCAAAGCAAGCTGCATCTTCACATAAAATTTTTTCCCCACCTTCTGAGGTTATGTATAGATGGCATTTACCTGAGCCAACATCTTTAGATATTTCGGGTAGTTCTGCTTGTTCAGTGGCAAAATCTAGGACGGTGGTGGTTTTATTAGGATGGTTGGGAGCAAAGCAAAAACATTTGAAGAGATACGCTGAATGGTACACTTCAAGGGGTTTTCATGCGATTACCTTTACTTTTCCAATGTCTGAGATACTCACGTACCAGATTGGTGGGAAGGTTGAACAACACGTAGACTTGCTTGTGAATCATCTAGCTGATTGGTTGGAAGAGGAGCACGGGAAGAACCTTGTGTTCCACACTTTTAGTAATACCGGATGGTTGACGTACGTTTTTCCTCTATCCCCCTCTTCATTTAACATCCACACCACGCAGAATGAAAGTTTGGTACTTTTGACTTCACAGTTAGCACATTTGACTTCTGTTCAACAACCGTCTGTATGTGATTGTTCCCTTGGATTCATTTTGTTGCAGGTATGGAGCTATCCTGGAGAAGTTTCAGAAGCATGATTCTTCTGTAATGGGAAGGATTAAAGGCTGCATTGTGGATTCTGCCCCTGTTGCAGCTCCTGACCCCCAGGTAATGATGCCCTTGATATATAAATTTGTGTTCATCCTTAACGAGACATTCGTCGCAATAGATACATAGTTACCACTTACTAGTGAACCATTTTGGCACCAGTTCTTTTTCTTGTCATTCAAAAATTGATCGATTGCTGTATATATGCACCATAATAAGAAACCTTGTAGTATGAACTATGCTTTGATTTAAAGAAAAAAGAAAATCATTGGAAAGGTAGAAATTTATCGTAGTCGACCTGTTATGGTATTATATAGTAAAAGGCTCAGAGTAACCTTTTTGTCCTTGCACATCCTCCATATAACAAGTTATGAGAAAAGGGTGAATTTTTGTTTGTTATATAACTCATTATCTTCTCTATTAATTTAGAGTATCTGTTTGCTGGGCGTTTAGGTTATGACAGCTTCTTTTATTTTAATTGCACTTTCCATTCAAGGAGTTTCCCTTTCAGTTATGGATTGTAGATGGTCTGTGTTTCTACTTGAGTTTCTTGTTCGAACAATTATGAGGGAAATGTTCATTAAATCTTTGATATTGGTTTTCTAGGTCTGGGCTTCAGGCTTCTCTGCAGCCTTTTTGAAAAAGAACAGTGTAGCAACAAAAGGATCGACGATGTTGGACAACACAAGGATGGAAGTATCGATCCGCAATAAAGACGATAAAGAAAGTAAACCAGCAGTTACTGAAGCAGCACTTCTAATGGTTTTGGAAAAATTCTTCGGCGTCGTTTTGAACCTTCCTACTGTGAACAGGTAGTTAAGTCGGCCTTTCAAATGTGATCATTCTAATCAATACTAGATCAAAGATGATGCAAAAATATACAGGATCAAGTAGTCAGTTCAAAAACATGATAGTTTCATATCCTTCAAATGTGCCTGTTTTTCGATCATGTATAGATTTCGATAATTTATCCATGAAATCTAAAAGACGAAAATTGTTCTCTTTTCCTACCAGGAGGCTATCTGATGTGTTGGACATGTTATCGTCGTCGCAACCGAGCTGCCCTCAACTGTACATCTACAGCTCTGCTGATCGAGTCATCCCGGCCAATTCTGTGGAATCGTTTATAGAGGAGCAACGGCGAGCGGGACGGGAGGTTAGAGCTTGCAACTTTGTGTCCACCCCTCATGTAGATCATTATAGGAATGACCCAAAACTGTATAGTTCTCAGCTTAGTCAGTTTCTGGCAGATTGCGTGCTTACTTCTTGTTGCAGAGAGTCTTGTTAACTCAAAATTTGAGTTAGTTGCTCTCTGTTGCCTCATTCTTTTCTTTTTTAGTTCTTTATACAACATTGTTTATACTTTACATCCATACAAGTGAGGCCAAGCAAAAGCCTACATCTCATTGGTTTTTAGTATAGATCACAATTCAATTTTATTTATGTGGGCTGATCAATCTTGGGTTATGTTGGTGTCGAGTGAGCACGCACCACGTGTAACGAAAACAAATTACTTGTTAGCTTTATAAAAATTCTGCGAGGCCTAAATCTTTATGAAATCAATCTATTACACAATTCTTTACCGTTATCATGTAAGCACCAAACTAGTGGAGTTAATGGCAATGCATTATTAGATACAAAATTGAAAATTGTGAAAGTATTAGATAGACATTTAAAAACCTAACATAATTAATGGTTAGTAATTTAACTATATGATCATTTTTAGTAGTCAATCATGACGGTAATTTATTAATTTTTCAATCAAATTTCAATTGACAATTTTTATTGGAAACCAATCAAACCAAGTTTATATCAGAACTGCATAGGTCGAGCTGGGTTGATCGAATTTTTCGGGTCATGAGAATTTCTTATGTATCTTTAATTTTAACACTTAAACAAATGATTCATACACTCAACCCCATCGCAAAATTACCCTTCCATTAAAATTTTGAGTGAATAAATTTGAAAACACCAAACATATATATAATATATCAACTTGTTGTATTGATACCAATTAAATTTGTACAAATTGGGTCTAATAATTTAATCTATTCCTAGCTCCAATAAGTAAATATAAATGAAGCAAAGGAAAAGAAAACACTTCTACCAAACATACAACTAGCAATTAATACTCCATTCTTGAGAGATTGTTTGTTGAAGAAATCTGAAAGTCTTCTGGAAATTTTGGAATCTCATAAACCAGAAATCAAAATTATCCACAGTTACTATCTCCAAGTACTTCTGTGAAGGCTTATTCACATTCTCACTCTGGTTCACTCTCTCTACTCTCCCCACTGGAATCACCACCTGCACCACACATCACACACAGTTTAGTAAACAAAAACAAGAGCGGAGTAAAGAACAACGAGGGACTCGACAGTTCTATTCCTAGTTCGTCTTAGATATCCTAACTACCCTGGCCTAGCCTAGTGGCCAGCAGTGAGACCCAAGTAGGGACTTGGAGTATATTTCTCGATAGCCATATGCTATAGGGTCCTGCGATCTACCCGTGACAATAATCAGTATATTAAAAATAGGCTTTCTTTGTTACCCTACGTTTTTAGATTTGAAAGTTAGGAAGTAAAATTTTGCCCGATTCGGACCGTACTAGAGAGAGAGAGGTGACCTTGTAATGAAAACTTAGGAGATCTCCATTTGGGGAAGAGAATTTGATAGATTTGTGGCTGCAAAAGGCAAGTTTGTGTGAGGAAATGAAGAGGAAACCAGGAAGAGGTCCTGCTGTGGTTGACAAATGGCACTCACAAGCCTTCAATAGCTTTTCCTCTTCTCTTACACTGAAGAGTTGCTTGTAAACTTTCCTCAATCCACCAACTTTAAGAATCATCTTTGCTCCCAAACTCAACTTTCCCTTCACGGTTTCTCTGATCTTTTGCCCAAACCTCACTGCAACTGCACCAACCAAACAACAAAAACATATAAGTTCATGTTAAGTAATCGACTAATTCTCGTTTTCGTTTGTGCGACTCGATCGCTAAGTAGATATATGCATTTGTTGATATATTATCTCTTTGATCTCTTACTTTGTCCGTTTTGATGTTCGGATGTATACCATGGATTTAGCTATTTTTGTTTCTTATATGGATTTTGATTTTCTTCCGTATGTTTAGGCTCTTTTGTAATTACTCTTGAATAAGAAGATTCCTATACTTTTACAACGGTATCATATTGTCCATTTAGAACATATACTCGCATAATTTTAACTTGTGAATTCTACCTGAGAGACCTCTCGTATCACTAAAAATGTAATCTTTGTTAGTCACCTGAATCTAAGTGGAACTCTATTTATATCACCCAACAATTAAATTTTCTTAACAAACTGATCTATTGGTTATGTCTAATTAAGCAAAAACAAAAGCTCACCATGCTCTTTGACTCCATGGCCAAAACTCCCAAGCTTGTTCTCTCTGCTAACAACTGAATCCTCTCTACCTGCAAACATTCAAACTTTCTCCATTATTCAATCACTCCAAACACAAACAAAGACATCTTCAGATCAAAGAGAAGAAGTTTTACATTGTTTCGTGGCTCGAGGTTCGCCGTCCGGGGATTGGCCGCCAGCGGGAGCAGGCAACACTCTCTTTAGAGACTTCTCGAAAGGCCGAAACGCCGCCAACGAGCCAACCGCGATCCCGGCGACGTCTTGTTTCATCAAAGCTTCCATTTTTCTTCTGCTCCAGTCGATATATTACTAATGCTTTAACTGAAGAGAGAGCAATGGTAGATGACCAATCTTCCTGCCCCTCCCCCAAATATATATATGGAGGGAGGGGGAGAAGATGGTGAATTGTGAAACTTTTTCTCTGTTCTTAGCTGAGTCAGCCATGGCCGTCCACCAAGATTACACATAAGAACGGATCTTAGGAAAAGAAAGGTTTTTAAGAAAAAGATTGTAAAAGGAGGGATGATGATAGGTTGGGGTTTTGCTAGCTTTACTAACAAAAAAAAAAAAAAATGCATAGTGGGAATTGCTCTTTTTGGGAAACCCTTCAATGGGGTATTTTCTTGCTATGCAAGTATGCATTCATGTAATTGTATATAAACTATGCCTAAATTAGTACTCTTATAAGTAATTTGTATTTATATGTTTTTTAATTTGGATTTGTGTTTTTCTTGAACCCGATGAATGTTGCAACATTTATCTAAATTAAGGTTTGATCGAATGAAATTGAAAATTTATGGTAAAAATTTACTCGTCTTGTAGAGTTCAGGTAAAATTTAGATTCTTTTTTCTTTTCTTTCTTGTTCTCTTTGTTTTTTAAATTAAATTTTGAATGTAGCATTGAGTTTTTCGATTATTTAAATAAATCACCATTTGAACCGATGGATTTTAATGGAAATTATCGTGATGGGACATCATACATGTATTTCAATCTTGCCCATTACTTTTATATAAGGTTTTTTTTTTTGTATTTTACCCAAATTTGTAATTTTTTTATTTTGATATATGAGTTCAATTTAGTTCTCTCGAAGTATACAAGTGTTTCTCTTTAATGGAGTTAATTAAGACGAAAAGTGAATTGTAAAATAATAAAAAACTTAAAAAAGGTATATAATATCTAAAAGATTTAAAGTTGGAAAGACAAAATTAGAAAATAATTTTACTTAGTTTAGATGGAAAAAAAAAAAAGGAAAACTATGATTTAGCAAATGGTGCAAAAATTCTCAAGAAATGTTTGGAAGAACAAGAAACTTTTGCAAATGGATCCACTATAGAAAAGATAGAATCTTTACCCTTCAAGACCATATTTTGCTTTTTCTCAAAATGTAGCAAATTGAAATATATTTTGAGCTGTCATAAGAGCTTTGTGATGCAATTCTTCCCCCTTTACTCCCAATATAAGGAAGAAAAAAAGAAGAAGAAAAAAATCAAAGTTTTATATGCATATGCCCACATCCACTTGCTCAAAAAACATATTATATAAATATAATTAAAGATATAATGCTTGCATCATGTTTTGAGATCATATTATATAAATATAATCCAAGAGATTTTTGCCCATGAATGATTGGATGTGAACTTTATATCATGCATGCATGGAATGGGCAAATAAAAATATTTATGAATTTTCTCATTTGTCTCTCATTTGGCTACTGCTTAATATTGAGGTATGAAAAAGTCTTCTCTATTCTTAAAAAAAAAGTCTTCTACAAATCATGTCTACTCACCCTCAACTCATTTTAAAAAGAAAAAAGAAATTGTGAAATAAGTTTTTGATATTTTAGCAATTCTTAATTTTTTATTTATTTATTATAATTTTCTTGGAAATTGTGTTGGATAATTGTTTCTTGTTTTCTAATATCTTTTGGAAAAAATTAAATGTGTTTTGCAACTATTTCTTGTTGATTGTTGTCACCCAAGATGAATTAAAACATAAACAAAAATTTTTGGTGAGAATTAATTTTCTTTAAAAAAAATTAACAGATTTTATGTGATATTTGTTTTTTATTTTTATTATGCAATTTGTTTATTGTTCTCTTCCGCTAAGACACGTGTGTTCAGGCTTTAGTTTGGACACTCTGAGGACGAAGAGGAAGGACCCACACGCCAAAACTGAAGCTAAACTAAGCCTCAATTTGGAAAAGATTTCGACAGGTGGAAAATTTGTTGACATTTGACGGAATGACGTTCTATTGTTAGAGATCTTCCGGTTACCTACTTAATGACAGGTACGACCAGAAATCTGGTTGCTCCTTTTGTATAAAATGTGAAGTCCCACCTTCTAAAAAGTACACAATCTCTTCTACTTCAAATTCAAATTGTCTGTTGACATGTCAGTTAGACCAAAATTCTACTTCAATAGAAATAATAAATTTAATTGATTAATTGATTCCAAGAGTTAGAGATGGAATTCAAATTAAGAAAATATTTTGTTTATTAAATTTCAAGCTTGTTTAAAATAAATATTTTTCCTTTCAGTCTTTTGTTTAAATACTTTTAAAATCGTAGCTAAAAATTTTAAAAAACTAAAAATAACAATTTCTCTATGGCTCTAGAGAGACTTTCTTACACTCATACCATAAATAATTGTTAATTGACATTTTTGGCATATATACCTTTAAGGTCTTTTCCAACGCAACTAATTTTCTTAGAGATTTTTTTATGACGTGTTTGGAAGTAATTTTGGGTATTACCATTTTTTAAAGTCGTTTGAATTTTCTAAAATCTTACCTAAAATTAAAAAGAAAAAACTAAAAGTAAAAGTTTCTCGAGGGGACTTTCATTTCTAGGCGCAGAGTGTTCTCCATATGAAAGTTCTGTTATATAGAATTATTTTACGAAGATTTCGTTATATTATTGTGATACTTTAGTTACGGTCATTGATCAGGGATGAATTTGATCATAGATTTTCAAGCATCTTTACACTAGGTTGAAAAATGGTATTCTCGAACCTTATAAGTTGTCCCCACTTTTGATTTTGTAATGTTTTTGTTTTCTATTTACATGATAAAAAGCTTGTGTTATTTAATTTCACTAATTATGTTAAACTACCTATATTTGGATTCAGATAAGAGTAAAAAATATAGGAAAATAACTAAATTTTCTGTGAGGTTTAAAAACCATAAAATCAAATTCAAACTTTTAGAACCACAGAAACCAAATTGAAACCAAATCCAAATCGCCATCTCTCGTTCCACTAATGAGTTGTTACTGATTCATTCAAGGAAGGCATAGACCACACTTATTTGTCTTATTAGCACAGGTGTTCGTCAACGATGAAAGCCGCTGAGCTTCAGACTCGAGTTAAGAAAGAGGGCTAGGCCCAAGAGAGGAGGGTTTTTAGGGACTAGGGAAGACGGGCAGATTATAGAGCTAGGGGCAGATTGGATCGAAGGTTTGTCCATTGGGATTGGGCATGGACGAACCTCGAGTAGGCTTGATGAAAAAATGACAAAAGAGAGACTGAATTAGTAATTTAACTAAAATTTAAGGATGAGTTGAGCTATTTCTTGTCTGTTTGAATGTTGCAAAATTTGAGAAAAATAAGGCTCAAATTGAACATCCTTGATTGTTGTTTCCTTTGATTTCTCAAATTTGGTAAAACTTCAAAAAGAAAAGTTCTCACTTCCATTTGAAAAATGGAACTTTTTATTTTTATTTCTTATTATTTTTTGGGTCCTAAAGAAATAAAGATAGAAGCTTTATGATTTTGGGAGACTTTTTAGAAACATATAATATTATTGCTTCCCTTTTCCCACTTTGGAGGTTGTGTTGGGCAGCTCAGCTTGTTGATTGAATTTTTTATGAGCTTTGCCAATGCTACCAACTTCACACAAAAAGAAAAAGAAAAAAGGGAAAAAGAAAAAAAAGAAAGAAAGAAAATTGGCAGCTGTATGCAATTAGATCAACCCAATAAATCACTTCCTTATGCTGGGTGTTTTTTAGACCCTATACATTATTATTTATTTATTTATTTTACTCATTGAAATTTAAAGTAGGCATCTGATCGTTGAAGTTTGAAAATGAACGCTTGTTTTATCCTCACTCACATACTTCCTACACATGCTTCCTAGTAAATGAACATTTTAGAATTCGAGCTATCAAAAAGAAATGTACACCTTATTAGTATAGGTTGTAACTATCAATTCTTTTAAATCTTTCTTGACCATGTTTCCTATGATGTTAGGATTCCTTTGGTATCGGTTCATGAACCCCTCATTTCCACTCGAGTGTCACACACATCATCTTACTGAATTAGTCAACTAATAGTCAAAGGATCTTAGAGACCATTTAAGGGTCGTTTGTTTTTTTGGAATTATAGATGTTTGCATCTTTAGATAACTATGTTTGTTTTATAGGGATATTTATTAGGAATATTTGAAAATATTTAGATAGGTTTGTTTGTTTTACCACCTTTGTATGTAGAAATATATTAAAATTACCTATTGTTCCAATGATACCCTTACAAGCCCTTATATAATTTATATGTTAAAATATATTTTTTAAAATATAATTTGAATTTATATAATAATTTTGTTTTATTAATTTGATATTATATTCTGAATTTAGTTTATGTTAGGTGACTATGAATTCATGTTAGGTGACTATGAGAAAGAGTAAAATAAATGAAAAATTGCACATTAGATTTTAATTGAAAATAAATTAGGATATATATTCCATTGACTAAAGTTTATAAATGTAGCATATAAATATAATTGTATATAGTCATGTATCAATTAATCAATGCATTAATTTATTTTAAAAATAAAATTTTAAAAATGAAAAATAAAGAAAATTGATTAAAAATATATATCTATAATAAAAATGAATAACAAAATGGTCCAACGAATAACTAAAGAAAATCAATGCATTAATTAATTTTTTATGTTATTGCGTAGAATTGATATTAATATAAGACTTTTTTTTTAAAAAATATAATGATATTAAATATAAATTTTATTTTAACTTTAATATTTTTTTAAAAGACAATTATGTAATTAATGTTGTGTGAGGTGAAATTAATTTCTCATATTATCAAATTATATTTTTTTAAGAAGAAAAATATCAAATGACGTTGTTTTAAAATTATATATTTAAGATAATAAATGTTATTGATAATAATTCCTTTCAAATATTAAAAATAAATTGATATATTTTATAATTTAGTTGAAGTTTATTTTATATATGTAAATGTAATATATAAATATATTTAATTGTATAAAGTTGCTTATTAGTCAACATTAACTTATTTAAATTATGAAAATTAAAAATAAAGATATAGAAAATCGAAGAAAGAAAATATATGAAAAACGCACAAAATGCAAAAATGGACATGGGAATATCGAAAATCCATGCCCGTATCACAGAAGTCATGGGTTCCTACGAAACAAACGACCCCTTAGAACTATTTTCTAAACTCCACGTACTAAATTGTCCTTTTTAAAATTTAATTGACAAAATAGACACGTGCCCCAAAGAGACCAAAATTGTATTTTATCATATATCTTTTCTTTTGTTGTTAATATTTTAAAAGTTCCCATTTTATATTCAAAGTATCAAAATATGTCAATCAAGTATGTATGTGGTCAACGATATTGTTGAAACTCAATGATTCTATAAGTTGATGCCTTTTTTATGTTCAAGTATTTACCTCATCCTACGATAAAAAATATATTTACCTTATTGAATAAAAATTACCACCTATAGAAATGGGCAACCACTTTTTTTTTTTTTATTTTATTTGGCTGTACGCGTAATGGTGAAAAACAAAATGGTAAATTTAGGAACCTCAAACGACACTATACAAAAATGAAAAATCATACTTTTTAGACACGGTTGTAATATGGGTCTAAACAGAAGGATTTTGATGTAAAATTTTTGACACTTGGAAGAGATAGGATGAAGAAGCAGATAGCATAACAACTTGTCATTCACAAAATAATTTGTACAATTGAGTAAATTGTATAGTGAATTTCCTCCCAGTTCATATGACACTCTTCCAAGCCATCTAGCAGTTCTTCCATTCTGAGGAGATCACATCTTGAAGATATTGAAAAGTTTTCTGGTAATTTAGGAACCCCATAAACCAGAAGTCAAAATTATCCACAGTAACTATTTCCATGTACTTCTGTGAAGGCTTCTTCACATTCTCACTTTGGTTGATTCTCTCTATTTTTCCTACTGGAATCACTACCTGCAGGCAAACATTTCTTTCAAAGTTCAGCGCACAGAGAGGAAGAGGAAGAAATAGAAGACGACAGCAACCGGTTCAAGTCTCGGGCGGGTGGGAGGGGGCTTACCTTGTAATGGAATCGAATTAGCTCTCCTGAGGGGGAAGAAACTTTGATTGATCTGTCACTGCAGAAGGAAATCTTATCTGTGGATATGAAGAGCAGACCTGCAATGGGTCCTGCTGTGGTTGACAAATAGCATTGGACAGCCTTCAATAACTTTTCACCTTCTCTGACATTAAACAACTGCTTGTAGATCTTCCTTAATCCACCTACTAGAAGAATTTTAGCTCCCAAGCTCAACTTTCCCTTTACAGTTTCTGTGATCTTGGATCCTAGTCTCACTGCAGTTCCATAAACAGATAAAAGTTTCTATCAAACTTCTATTCCATTCCGTTCATTTAATCATCCCAATTCTTTGTTCTCCTTCATATCACAAGCATTTGAGATTCTTGATAATCTAACTAAGCAGAAGAAAACAAACTCACCGTGCTCTCGGAATCTATGAGCAAAGCTGTCTGCTCTTTTACCAAGTTTGTTCACCTTGCTAAGCACTGAATCTTTACTACCTGCAATGCGAAGACTATTCTCAATCCAAAAACCAATTTCTTGCTCATTTATTCAATCGCTAAAGCAAGAGATGGGGGAATTTCTTACATTGTTTTAGTGCTCGATATTTACTACTGTCTGAAGAGGTAATATTGTACTGGCCAGCAAGATCAGGTAAGAGGCTCTTAACTGATTGCTCAAACTGCAATGCTGCTGAACAAACTGGAAGTCCAATAACATGTCTCAGCAGTGAAGTTTCCATATTGGATTAATGATAAAGAAAACTTAGCTAGACAAATTCTCTTGCTTGGAGTGGCTTGACCTCTGCAGCCACTCACCTAAAATGTTCTTCACTAGCAATAAGGAAGAGAATTTGCTTAATGACTAGTGTATCGTTCTTCGTCTCTATGGAGATATTTAAAGGGATCAAAAAATTGTTGGTGAATCTTACTTTCTGTTGTCCGAGTCATCCAAGGTGCATCAGAAAGAATAAAAGAACCTATTAACATAAAATAAAATTTGGAAAAAGAAAAAGGGATCTTAGGTTTGGTAACTTTAGAAAAAAGCAAACAGAATGCCTTTTGAATATCTCCTACTCCCTAGAAAGCTTCTTAAGAAAGGCTAGTTTCTTGCAAAATAAGCCTTGTTATACGCATTAGAACAATAAAAATACCAAGAGTTGAAAATCAAAACTAAAATTAGAATTATAAGAATATGAAAGCGGTAAATTGCAGAGTATAATGGGGATTAATATTCCTCCTTTTCTTGATTTCAGTAATTAAAATATAGTGTGCTGAGGCAATTTTAAGATTTTTTCCCCAACAAATAAAACCTTCTATTATCAGTGTCGTGCAGTTAAGCATAGTAAAATGGAAAAAAAAATGTCTGTTACTGTTTAATACTTAGAGGAGACATGAGAAGTAGAATGCTGATTTTTTTAGAAAGAATTTGCATTGTCCTATTTAATCATATTTCATCATATCCGAAATGGGAAATGGTTTTCAAAAGATGAACTAGATATGGATAATTCCAATAAGATTTCATTCTTGAACAAATTTCCTTTTTTCTATTTATTTCATTTATTCCATGACCGGAACAAAAGGAAAAGGGATACGCGTTACACCACAATCTTGAATTCAAAATAGAGATTTCAAGAAATGGTAGACCAATTCACTCTATCAATGTCTGAGCCGAATCAAACCTCGAGGAAACGGAAGAGAAACAACATCCGTCCTACAAAGGTCCTCAATCCGTTGAGGGAGGGGATCAACCCAACAAAAAGAGCCCTACGAGAAAGGGCATACTTAGGAATCTCATTCTGTAATTAGTTCAAACATCTATTAACTTGAATTCAAGTGACATAATTTACAAAATTGTATTAGTTTTCTTAACCAACTCCCCCACCCCTATAGAAAACTAATAATAAAATAAATAAGAAGAAGAAAGCACAGAAAAAGCTAGCTCGTGAAAATGGATCCCAAGACAACTTTTGAATCATAGCATTATAGATTCTTACTTTTCCTCAATCTTAAATGGTGAGGCTATGATTTTGAAACTTTTTGAGCTGGCACACTGGCTTTCTGATGCCATCTGACTTTTCATACCAACTTAAAGAAAAATGGAAAAAAAAAAAAAGATAAGGAAAGTCCATGCAGAGCCCAATTGGTTAAACTAACACCTAGCACATGCTAAAAGGCACAACGGTCGCATAGTTTTACCAGAAATGACGTTTGGTATTATGTTTTCAGTACAAAATCTCAGTCCAGTTACCTTATATAACTGCTGCTTTCTCATCCTCTGACACACCCTGCATAAGAAAAAGTTTAAGGTATAAAAAAAAAGTGTCAGAACTTACATCAAACACATGGTGTGCAAGATCCCAAAAGAAATATTTTGAATCCACGATGGGTATTCATGAAACCCCATTTTGATCTAATTCACTCCAAACAGTGTTAATGGATCCTGATAATTAGAAAAATCTAAGAATATTGAGAAACAGGGCAAGAAAATGAGGTCGATTCAAGTCGGCAGGTCAAAAGAAGAGGGGAAAAAAAGGTGGAGGGAGAGAGAAAATTTGCGACCTTATCACAGAAGATCACAAAGGTCCCCATGTCGACTTGGAAAGTGGGAATTCAACTTGATAATGTCGTAAGCCATCTTTTGTAGGAATCCTTTGCGCGTATATTAATCGTTCTTGATCTTGAGACTTGAGTTGTAAAATTAACAGGCAGAACCCAAAAGGATTGTGTAATCAGACACTGTCATGGGCATGAGGAATTGATTATGAAATCAAGGGCCCCATTTAGTTTGATAAATGGCAATGAATCTGAAAGAGAATGATCAGTGAAAAGGAAAAGCAAAGAATAATAATGCCTACATCCTCCATGGAATGTTCAAGACAAGTTGAGAGGTAAAAGAGAGAAAACTACGTTCTTTAGCATAAATTTAGGGGGAAGTTTAAAAATAAGGAAATTAAAGTAAAAATTAAAAAAATTCTAAAATTGGGGTATTTTTAAAAGTAAATATTTTTCAAATGTAGTTTAAATATTAAAACAAAAATCTTTATTAGAAAAGTGAGGTAAGATTTGTCGCGCAAAAGATCTGATAGTCATGTAAATCGTATCTATCTCTTTAGTCGTTGCCTGTAATTTAAGTAAATCTTGAAAATCGAACATTTTTTAAAATACAATGTATGCATGATCTACATGGCTGCCAGGTGCCACTATAATCGTATGGAGCAAATTGTAGAATTCTCACAATTTATGTGAATCATACATGATTCCCACTATTTATCCAACTCATTAATTTCAAATCTATCATAGTATTATTTTTTTAATTATATTATTTTATAAAAGAAATCCCAAAAATTGATATGTATTTTTAAAAACTTCTAAATTTGTTTTTTTTAAAAAAAAAACAAAAAAACCTTCTAAGTCTGCGGTAGCTTTAAAAAACTTATAAATTTAGGGAAGTTTAGGTTGAGGGAAGTCTAAAAGTAATGAAATTAGAATAAAAAACTTCTAAATTTGGGATAGTTTTAAAAGTAAATATTTTTCAAATTTAGTTTAAATAAAAAAAATGTAAGGTAACATTGCCCCACACAAAAGATGTGATAGTTATGTAAATTGTATGATCTATTGCCAGCAGACTTCTAAAAAATTGAAGATTTTTAAAATATAATATATGCATGATCTATCAGTGAGCACCAAATAGAATGAATTCGGTAAGGGTGAACGATATTGAATGATATAGCACGACGTGTTGTACTAAGATATATTAGAATATATTTTCTCTTTAATTGAGTTCTATATATATATAATTTTTTTTCTTTTTGAGTTCGACAATTACGAGATGGAGAATCGAACCATCTACCTTTGGAATGATAAATAAGTTTCCTATCCAGTTGAACCATACTCGGATTGGCCAATTGAGTAATAAATTCATGTAATCCAAATAAATCCAAATGACATTATGGTAATGATAATCCAACACAATCATATAATATTGAGATTTAAACATATAATGGAAAAAAAAAAAAAAAAGATTTTGTGGCACATGTTATGGCATTTTTTCTATTGTGGTCCCGAATTCATTAATAAAATTAATAAGTTAAGATTTGTACTCTTAACATATGGTTAATAAGTTTAAGAGTGCCTAAGATGATTGACATCAATAAGAACTTCTTCACAAAGGACTTAAACTTCTTCCTTCTATAAAAGTTTCTCAAAATTTTAACATTTAAAAGATTATAGCACTATAAACGTAAGGGTAAAAATTCGAACATTCGATCTATTACCTATTGAACTTTTCTCAAGTTCGTCATCGATACCAAAATCTTAAATTATAGATTCCAATGTATTAAATTTCATTCGACATTTCTATATGTCCAAAGATTCAGCATCAACATAAAAGATAAAAATATTTCCATGTATCATAAAAGAAATTGACGAAATATTAAAAAATATCAACAAAAATCATTAATACACACTTAATACTAAAAACAATAATTTTAAACTTGTTTTAAAAATATATTAATTTTTTTTTAAATAAATTTTCCAAAAATATTCATCTTCAATGACGACTCAGTATTTGCATCGATATTTTCATAAAATTGAGACCTCTCTATTTCAAAATCAACATTTAAAAACTCAATGACATCTATAATCTAACTCAAATCCTAATTGATTGTCATCAGACTCATCACCAACACAAGCTCGATCAATTTCAGGCTCGCATTTTTAACTTCCTATTTCATAAATGATTCAAAAAAAAAAAAAACACCAACACCAAAATAAAAGTAAAAATGATGTCCCAATCCCAGCTCTGCATTATTTTCTCAGAAACTGTTTGGAAAAAGCAATAAAACAATGGAATACAAGAAGATTACAAGACCCAAACTTTGATTCTGCTTCTAAAATATTTGAACCTGAACCTTATGAACATACAACTTCAAAATTTTCAAGAAAAAAGGCTTCAAATTTAGAGAGAGAGAGAGAGAGGAGAGAAAGAGAGAGATGTAAAAATATGTCCTTTCTATCCATTCATAAACTGCTTACCACTTTTGTTCCTTAGCTGCCTACAGCCTATACAGAAACTTAAAAATTTCCTCCATTGTGGCTTTATTTTTCATTGACAATGAGAGAAACATGATTGAAACAAAGGCAAAAAAGTGGCATTCCCAGCATCTAATAATTTCTATATTTGAAGCTGCCCACCATATTGCAATGCCTGTAGATTTTCCTTAATCCACCTGCTAGAAGAATTTTAGCTCCCAAGCTCAACTTTCCCTTCACAGTTTCTGTGATCTTGGATCCTAGTCTCACTGTGGTTCCATAAACAGATAAAAGTTTCTATCAAACTTCCATTCCAAACAGCTCACTTCGACTTCGCAACGAATGGAAAAAAGTAAATCGTTTTATCATCCCAATTATTTGTGCTCCATATCACAAGTGTTTGAGATTCTTGAAAAACTAACTAAGCAGAAGAAAACAAACTCACTGTCCATGTTCGAAGCTGTCTGTGTTCCTTTACCAAGTTTTGTTAACTTGCCAAGCACTGACTTCTTTTTCTTTTTTCTGGAATCGGGAGTCAGAGCTTTGCTCCCCTATATCCAGAGGCACCCGTGCCCGCCCCAAGGCCTAGTTCCAAGATAAATCAAGGATTTTTGGTATTAAACACATCCAAAAGTTTAAACTCGAGATCTCTAAACCAGTAGGACCAAGAGACCCCAAGCTCTTGCCAATGGGGCATCTTGACTACCTGCAACATGAAGACCATTCTCAATCCAGAAACTCATTTCTTGCTCATTCATTCAATCACTAAAGCAAGAGTTGGGGGAATTCCTTACATTGTTTCAGTGCCGGATATTTTCTACTGTCTGAAGAGGGGATATTGTACTGGCCAGCAAGATCAGGTAAGAGGCTCTTAACTGATTGCTCAAACTGCAGTGCTGCTGAATAAACTGGAATTCCAATAACATGTCTCTGCAGTGAAGTCTCCATATTGGATTAATGATAAATAAAATCAGCTATACAAATTCTCTTGCTTGGAATGGCTTGATCTCTGCAGCCACTCACCTAGAATGTTCTTCACTAGCAATAAGGAAGAGATGTTTGCTTAATGACTAGTGTGTTGTTTTTCGGTTCCACAGATATATTTAAAGGAATCGAAAAATTGTTGGTGAATCTTACTTTTTGTTCTCTGAGTCATCCAAGGTGCATCAGAAAGAATAAAAGAACCTATTAACATAAAAAAAATAAAAAATAAAAACATAAAAGGATCTTAGGTTTGGTTACTTTAGGAAAAAGGGCAAACGAAATGCCTTTTGAAATATGTCCCACTCCCTAGAAAGCCACTTAAGAAAGGTTAGTTTCTTGCAAAACAAGCCTTGTTATAAGAATTAGCTCAATAAAAATGCCAAGAGTTAAAAATCAAAACAAAAATTAGAATTATAATAATATGAAAGCTGATGGTCATGGTACATTGCAGAGTATAATGAGGATTAATATTCGTCCTTTTCTTGATTTTAGTAATTAAAATATAGCGTGCTGATGTAATTTTAAGTTTTTCTCCCCCAACAAAAAAACCCTTTTATTTCAGGGTTATGCAGTTGAGCATAGTAAAATGGAAAATAAAATGTATGTTACGGTTAATACTTAGAGGAAACACGAGAAGAAGTTTGCTGATTTTTTTAGAAAGAAATATTGCATCATACTATTTCATCCTATCCGAGATAGGATGGGGTTCCAAAAGATGAACTAGATATGGATAATTCCAATAAAATTTAATTCTTAAACAAATACCCTTTTTATATTTATTTCATTTACTCCATGACCTAAATAAAAGGGATACACGTTACACCACAATCTTGAATTCAAAAGAGATTTCGAGAAATGGTAAACCTACTCACTCTAGGAATGTCTAAGCCGAATCAAACCTCAAGTAAATGGAAGAGAAACAACATCCGTCCTACAAATGTCCTAAATACGTTGAGGGAGAGGATCAACCCAGCAAAAATAGCCCATACGAGAAAGGGCATACTTATGAATCTCATTTGCTAATTAGTTAAAACAACTGTTAATATGAATAGAGGTGACATAATTTAAAAAGTTGTATTGGTTTTCTTAACCAACTCCCCCACCCCATAAAAAAGTAACTATAAAATAAATAAGAAGAAGAAAGCACAGAAAAAGCTAGCTCTTGAAAATGGATCCCAAGACAACTTTTGAATCATGGCACTATAGATTCCTACTTTTCCTCAATCTGAAATGGCGAGGCTATGATTTTGAAGCTTTTTGAGCTGGCATGTTGGCTTTTCGATGCTAGCTAGCTTTTCATACCACTTCAAAAAAAAAATGAAGAAAAAAAAAGATAAGGAAAGTCCATGCAAAGCCCAATTGGTTAAACTAACACCTATCACATGCTAAAAGGCACAACGGTCGCATATTTTTACCAGAAATGACGTTTGGTATTATGTTTTCAGTACAAAATCTCAGTCGAGTTACCTTATACAACTGCTGCTTTCTCCTCCTCTGACACACCCTGCATCATAAAAAGCTTATGAAAAAAAAGTGTCAGAACTTACATCAAACACATGGTGTGCAAGATCCAAAAAGAAATATTTCTAATCCACGGTGGGTATTCATGAAATCCCATTTTGATCTAATTCACCCCAAATAGTTTTAATGGGTCCTGACAAATCGAAAAATCTAAGGACATTGTGAAACAGGGCAAGCAAATAAGGTCGATTCAAGTCGGCAGATCAAAAGAAGAAGGAAAAAAAGGTGGAGGGAGAGAGAAAATTCGCGACCTTATCACAGAAGATCACGAGGGTCCCCATGTCGACTTGGAAAGTTGGAATTCAACTTGATAGTGTCGTAAGCCATCTTTTCTACGAATGCTTTGCGCGTATATTCATTGTTCTTGATCTTGAGCTGTAAAATTAACAGGCAGAACCCAAAAGGATTGTGTAATCAAACACTGTCATGGGCATTTAGTTTGATAAAAGGCAATGAATCTGAAGGAGAATGATCAATGAAAAGGAAAAGGAAAGAATAATGCTTACCTCCTCCATGGAATGTTTTACACAAGTTGAAGAGAGAAAGGTAAAAGACATTCTATAGCATAAAAAAATTTAGGGGAAAGTTTAAAAATAATTTAACTACAAAAAATCTAAAATTGGGTAGTTTTAAAAATAAATATTTTAAAATGTAGTTTAAATAAAAAAAAATCTTTACTTAGAAAAGCAAGGTGGCAAATTGCTACGTACAAGATCTGGTAGTCATTAAATCGTATCTATCTTACGTCATTTAGTCGTTGTCTGTGATTTAAATAAATCTTGAAAATCGAAGACCTCTTAAGATACAATATATGCTGTTGGATGTTATTTTTCACCTACCACGTGTCATAATCGTAAAGGTGAACGGACTAGAAACCGCGTAAAATATAATAATTTGTCCAAGTTCACTAAGGTCGGAATCAAAGGCACGATCTAAGTAAGACGAGCCGACCTATAGCCTTATCAGTGTTTCCTAAAATCCGATAACACACCGCGTTTTTAGGGTGTGTCAGAATTCTTGTCGGACTCAGTTTCTATAAATAGAAACTCTTGTCTTAAATACATGGTAGGCAAACCTAGATATACTTGGCGAGTTAGATCGGACTGAAACTAACTTGTTCGTTCTGGGAGGTCGTTTGGCAGCTCAGAGAAGATCCCTCCGATCACTCCAACCTATCCTTTTTCCGAATTTGATAAATCCAAACCCAAACATATGCATGACCTATACGTGACTGTCAGATGCCACTATAATCGTATAGAACATCCACTATTCTAGAGAATTCATACGTGATTCTCAAGATTTATGTGAATCTTACGCATCCACACAATTTATTCAACCCAACCTTCAAAATTTTTATAGTTAAAGTTATTTGATTTTATTGATATGTTATTTAATAATAATATTTAAAGTAGAAAATTAGATCGAGCGTAAAATTAATAGAACACAGGTATTGCATGAAATAGAGAATTGGATTGAAGATTTTTTTTTTCTTTTTTTTAATTAGGGAATGGATTATGGTACTCAACTTTGAGATAGATCCATACTTTGATTTGGTAAGCAACACAACATTAAGAATAAACTTTTAAAGAAAAACCCATAAAGCATAAGTTACTTTCAAATTTTCAATTTAAAAAATTAACCTCTAAAATTTATCATAGCTCCAACGATGTCAGATGATATATAGCAAATATATAGGAATTTGTAGGTTGGACAATGTTATGTTAGAAGATATATATTTTCTATTCAATTTAGTTTTATATATATATATTTTTTGTTTCTTTTGATTCAACGGTGAAGAATCAAACATTCGATTTTTGAGATGGTAAATAGGTGTCGAATTTATGACCTCTTAGTCAAAGACAAATGTCAACTAGTTCATATTGGCACGTGTCAAATTGTCCACTTGACTATGTTTGAATTGGCTAATTGAGCTTTAAATTCATGTAAGTCCAAATGATATTTTGATAGTGCTAACCCAACACAACCATATGATATGATATCGAAATTTAAATATATAATGTTAAAATAAAAATAATTAATTTTGTGACATATGTTATAGGATATTTTCTATTGTGGTCTCACACTCATAATATCATTAATGAGTTGAGACTTGTACTTTGACATATTAACCTTTAGTTGATTAGCAAAATGTCATATTTTGGATGGTTCAAAACAAGTTTAAAAGTGACTAAAATGATTAATATTCATGGATAACATCCCCATCGATAAGAGTACCTACCTTTCCCATCACAACTCCTTCCTTATTCTTCTCGTAATTATTCTACCGAAGATTTTCAAAATTTTAACGTTCTATTTATACCATAATCTTTTTTTTTTCTTTATAAGATTATAGCACTACAAATGTAAGAGTAAAAATTTGAAGCTTCGAGCTAATACTTAATTACCTGTTGAACTTAACATAGATCGCTATCGAGACCAAAATCATATAGTATAAATTACAGATTCTAATATCAACACCAAAAATGATGTCCCAATCCCAGCTCTTCATTATTTTCTCAGAAACTGTTTGGAAACAGCTATAAAACAATGGAATACAAGAGGATTACAAGATCCAAACATTGATTCTGCTTCTAAAATATTTGAACCTGAACTTTATGAACATACAACTTCAAAATTTGCAAGAAAAAAGGCTTCAAATTTAGAGAGAGAGAGAGAGATGTAACAGTATGTCCTTCCTATCCATTCATAAACTGCTTACCACTTTTGTTCCTTAAGCTGCCTACTGCCTATACAGAAACTTATAAATTTCCTCCATTGTGGCTTTATTTTTCATTGCCAATGAGAGAAACATGATTGAAACAAAGGCAAAAAAAATGGCATTCCCAGCGTCTACTAATTTCTATATTTGAAGCTGCTCACCATGTTGATATAATTTTACCTATGAGCAGATGTGTGCGGCATTGGATATGCCATTGGACCCATGTTTACGGGTGCACCGGGGACCACCGCGCCGGGCACCGGGCCTCGGACGCCGTACGCCATGTGAGCTGGAGTAGGGATGTTGACTGGGGTGCCAACGGCTGAGACGAGCGGTCCGCCCACTGGCTGCCCCATGGTTGGACCACCGTACATTCCCACACCAGGAGGACCAGCAGCAGGTTGAGGAGGCTGTTTAGTTGGTTTTCCAGAGGGAGCTGCTGCAGGGCCGTTTGCTTGACCGGTGATCGGCCCTTGAGCGGCCGAGATATCGCCGTTTGTAACGCTGGTGATATCGTGGATGCTGGACCGCCTCCTTTCTTTGTTCATTGAGTTCAAACGGATGAAGTATTTTTGTGCATGGCTTGCTACTTGTGTTGGTGTTCTCGTCACTACAAAGTTTCGGGATATACTCCGCCAATCTCCTTTCCCATATTTATCGAGACCGAGCAAAAACAATCTGTGCGGTCAAGACATGGAGCTTTAAAACTTACAGTAGACGTCACAGAAAAGCCAAACATAAACAACCCAGAAATCCTTAAACTTCTAAACTCCCTATGCATAAATCCTTAGAAAAATGGATAGCAGATGTTCATATTAACTGCATTTACACACCTGAAGAAACACAACTTTTTGCCACAAGAAAAATGAAAAAGTTTTACAGATGAAATGAGAAATCAAATTCCAAAGAGCAAGCAAAATTCTGCTGTTCGGGCGGGAGCTTATCCAGTCGAACAAATTTTCAAACAACTATGACTCTATGGCTTGTAAATGCAATTCATAAGCCTAAGATTTTGTGAAAACAAAGCTAAAGAGAGAAACAAAGAAAAAACAATTTATTAAAAAAAAAAACAGATTAGCCAACTTTAAGCAATTTTATACAACAATTTGAGCACCCGACACGGGGCAACGCGACATCGGGTAGTTACCAGATGACTCGATGAAAGACGTTATGCCAACGAGCTTCCGACGATGATATTTGAGTCAGTTGAATAAGGCTATAGCAAATGAATTTCTAGGATAAGAGACAGAAAACAAACAGATTTTCAAAGATGAAGAGACAGAAAACTGAATCATGAAGGAAACATGTTGTAATGAGAACTCTTTACAACAACATATCAAAATACCAGATTTCAAAGAAATAATTTTTCCTATTCAGATCCCATAAAATACCCATTGAACCTGCAAAAACTCTCTCAGTGCATGTGCGTAAAATGGTGCCTTGGCGTGCCGAGTTTAGCTTTAATTGCATCGGTTCAGCTAGAAAGATCAGAATTTAAACCACCTAGGATCTAGATGTCGTAGGAAATTACGATACAAGTCAGACATGATATCATTGTCAACCAAAGGCCGAGCGAAGAAGGAAGGAGAAGGACAATTGCCAACAAAACAAGATATTGGCAATACATGTTTATTTGAATAAACTCTAGAACCTAAAAACGATGAAGGAATTTCGGACAGAATCACGACTATTGAAGGTAATCAGTGAGGCAGAGATATGACAATTCAAAAGGCACCAGTGCCAGGTTGCTACTCCCCATCTTTATGCTACTGAATCATTGTTTGTCTGAAGTAGGAAAAAAACCAATGCCAGGTTATCGAGTTCAAGACCCGAGAGGCATGGTTTTGTAATGTAACCTTAATTCGTTAAAACAAACCTGAGGCAGGAGGAGGTTTAAAGAGGCAATTTAGTGCTTCATCAGAGACATCAGAGACGTGTATGGTTCCAAAATCGAATGAAAGCATGTTGAGGAAAGTGATAATGGAGAACAACAACAAAGGTTTCCTCGACTCGTGAGCTCGGAGGGGTTAAGGATGGGACCGGTGTAACTCGACCAGGCTGGACTAATATAATTTAAGTCATTCATTCACTGTGACTGAGTTTAAAGAAAACAACGAAGATATTTGTGGAAAGAAACAAAAGTGATTTGATTAATGAAACAGTAACCAGACTTTGACTTTATAAAGATACCATACCATCATAGTTTATATACAGGGAAAAGTAAACATAAAACTACCGATTCACCTGTGTTCATCCTCTGTCCAAGCAATTCCCTTACGACGCTCCTGATCTGACCTTGAAGCCTTACTTCCATGATTCGAGTCGCCATTACAGTGCCCGAAATGGCCATTCTTCTTGGTTGTTCCTTCATCACCAGCAAGGCTGGCTGAACCATCTGAAGAAGAACTATAGGAAGGAAGAGGGACACAACCAGATTCGATTAGATTAACATCCTCGACTAAAAGCTCATAGTGGTGTTTAATCTCTTCTACGGTTTTCCCTGGTACATCGGCTGCAATTTTCTCCCACCGATCGGTATCATCCTCGGGATGACTAGCAAGTGCATTCTCAAATGCCTTATCCTGTTCTAGACTCCACAAGGAGTTATTTCCTGCTTCATCCACAGTCATCTGGCCTCGATGAAGTACGCCAAGCAACCAGCCACCGAAAGAAGAAGAAGAAAAAAACCAACTTTACCCAACTCCACCCTAGTGCTCTACAATCTAGGTTACTATCTATACAATATTTTACTTCCTAGATCTAAGAGAAGATTAAGTTTCCAGAACAGATTTTTGGAATTGGGATTCTATTCTATCTGAGATAGAAGCAACCGAAGACGGAGGTTCGGTCAGGGGAAGCAGATGAGGCTCAGATCCTGTAGGTTACTTTGGATTCGGGAAGACGAAAAACGCGAAGAGAAAGTTCCCAGTATGCTGAAACCAGAGAGCAGCCTAGAGAAAAAGTAACAAAAATCTGTGGAGTGGAAGAGGATTCTCAGTGATGATTTGCTCCACAGCGCAAGAACTCGACTCTTGTGAACGGCTGACCTATTGGAAGAACGAAAAGGCAACAGAGTTCAGTTGGACCATGAGAAATATCTGAATGCCATAATATCAAAAAACAAAATAAAATAATCATAATCATAATAAAATAAATTGTCAGTTTTCTGTGAGGCAATGGAAATTAATGCGGTCATGATATTAACAAAGTGGTAATTAAGGCTTTGAATTGCGAAATATGAAAGGGACATTGGAAGGTAACAAACAAAGAGAAGAACAACCCAGAAGTCCATGAAGGGATAAGAAAAAGGAGTATTCTATTGAAAACAAAACAAAAAACTCAATTACCAAAGCTTTTTAACTGTTGAGGCCCACCAAATTTTATCCCCTCCATTTTAGATTCTCACCATTCAACACCCATTTTTACAGCAAATCAAAACTTCCAAGGATGTGTTTGAATGGAGCCCAACTTGAATATGTGCAAGAGGAGGAGAAGGGCAGTGTTTGGTATTATTGGTCTCCAAAAAACCATTAAAACCCATATTGGATTCAATCAAAATGAAGGGGTTTCAGTTTTGATGAAGCTAAGTTCAGAAGGAGTTTCGTCTCTCAGAATCTGAGTCTGAAAAATAATCAGATTCAGAAAACTCCACAAACCCACTTCTGAATCATCAAAAAACAGCTCGAGAAACCACTAATTGAAAAGAAAGAAGAAGGAAAACCCACCTCGAAAACCTATCTTCCTGCTTTTAAAGCCACAAAAAAACAGTGATCGAAGCCAGAAAAACAACAGCAAAGCCAAGAAACCAAACAGAGCCTTATTATCACCACAAAGATTTCGACAGTTCAACCGACAAATCGAGAGAAAATAAAGAAACCCAGTATTTGTTTACCCAGCAAAGCAAGAACCAGAGCTCAATATCCTAATTACTCCAGCAACAATCTCAGTAAAAACAAGAAACGTAGCCTAATTACCACCATTCTCTTACATTTCACTGCAAGTCTTTACTCAGAAATCCAAGAAAAGACAAAGAAGGGGGGCAGAATTTGAATCCGAACAGAAAAAAGAAACTAGGGAGTGTCCAGAATTCAGATAAACCCCAACAAGAGAAACGATGAATTAAGAGCATATTTTTGAATTTTGGGGTTGTGAGAAACAAAAAAAACCCCAATAATACTGAAAAATTACAAGGGCAGAGATAGAAATTACTGGGGAAAGTGATGGGCGATCTTGAGAATTCCATAAGTGAGGAGGAGGATCGGGGGGAGCAGTGGAGAATGGGGTTTTTTGGTCCCATCTCCAATTACCTACTTTGCTACAAGCCATACAGCTAGGATTGAAAAAGGCTCACCCCCAAGTTGACAAAACACCCGAATCTGAATACTCATTAATATCTGACACATCAAAAATACAGAGAGAGAGAGAGAGAACAATTGGGGTTTTTTCTTTTCTTTTCTTTTCTTTTCTTTTCTTTCCATCCAAACAGAAAACTAGAAATCAAAACCTGATTTCCAAACTTGGGTGTGGATCAGTTCTGGCTGCTAGATTTCTGGGTTTTGACTTTTCTGTTTTTGTTCATCAAAGTTACCCAAAATGGAGCAGCCGATCACCAAATCAAGCTGAAATCTAAGATTTGAGCCAACACCATCATCATGGGGAGTGATTTTTTTCCCCTTTTTCTTTGGTGAGAGCCATGGATGGATAATTTTGAAGCCATGGTTGCCAAGTTGCAGAGGGGGGTGGGAAAATGGACCAATAATTGGCGAACAGATCAGCGAATGGTCAGATTTCACGGACTAAGAAAGCACATGCCTGCCCCTACAGTTATGATGCTGCTTCCTTTTGGATTTTTGGCTTCTGATTTTCAAAATTTTTAATGTCTTATGTTATGTGCTCAGATTTTTTTTTTTAATTTATTTATATGTTATCAGCTCGGATTGGATTCTAATGCATTTAATCAACGGACGATGAAACGTCATTTCTTAGTACTACAAATATAAGAGCTAGACTGAGCATCCGACTTAAAAAAAAAAAATTGGTGTATTATCTACTAAACTATGTTCATATTAATAAAAGAGTCTTAAAAATATTAAATAAATGATAATATTGAAAAAGAAAATAGAGTAAAAGAGAAAATTTATATATTATCCACTCCCCAATGAGTTATCAACTCCCCAAAACGTAATTTCGTTTTTGCTTTTTTTTTTTCAAACAAAAAACATAAATGGTTACTAAATAATTTTCTATTTCTAAATCTAAAGTTCAAACGAGAAACCATCGTAACTTTACAGGAAACAAGATACGGGAAAGGAAATCGTTAATGCCCTGTACTCTAGGAAGGTTCAAAAGTTTTAGTTCAATCATCCACATAAAAAATTATTTCAGTCTGTATCACAAAATTTTCATAAATTATTTAGCCCAAAAAAAAAAAGAAGAAAGAAATAAAGAAATCTATTTCAAAATTTGATACCTTTAGCTTTCAAATTGGATAGTCAATTTCAAACACTTGTCCTAGTAAACATGTTCATCAAATTATTTATATCAAGTTTCTTTTAAATAATTTATTAAAAAAGTTGAAGACAAATAATTAATGATTGTTTATACAAAGTTTATAGAAAAATCAAACATCTAAAAAAAATAAGATTTTTTTCCCACAAAGCTATAAGATATTTTGTGTTCCTTTTGGCTCCCCATTCTAACAGCAATGATGCCAAAACTATCCTTTCAACATTGTGCTAAAGTCAATTGTATGGACTTTATTCATGACATGGTCAATAACAAGTTAATTATTTTGGAGTGGTTGGTTCATAATACCTTGTATTTCTATTTTATCTACTTTATTCTCAATTTTTTTTTAAAAAAAAAGGTTTTTAAATATTAAATTAGAAATTTTGATTTTTTTGTGTCAATTTATTGATTTATTAATTTCATTATCCTTGACGTTTATAGATAGTGCAAAAGTACAATCGAAATTAAAACTGACGACACACATTAATGTAGGCTGATATGACATCCATAGAAATAATCCATATAGACCTAGAGATCAATATATAGAATTAGTAAATATCCAATGTGACGTTCATGTAAACGGTTTTGACATGGATATGAGTAATAATAATTTTTAGGGTAAGATATATTTATTGGACTTTGACGTTTGAATTAAGTGTCTATTTACTACTTTATTTGACCTTTGCTCCACCTTACCTCCATTGCAATAGAATAATTTAGAACTGTGAACGTGAGCCACCCTGCCATGCCAAAAGATAGAATATCAAAAAACGACTGGGTAAAGAGACAAAGATATTGTAGTCTATGATATAAATATTGTATTATTTACAATGCAACTCAAATCAACATAAACTTAGCTCAGCGGTTAAGACATTATTTTTTCTGAGAGAAATTGAGCGGATTCGAACTCATAATCTCTTGGTTGGAGATATATGCCAATTATCGTTGAGCTATGCTCGTTTTGGCATTACCATCATTGTTGATAAGTGTGAAAATTGATTGATGATAAACATCCAATACATGATTACGTGTAGTGAGTTGGAATAAATTTAAAGAATGAAATAGACCGCCATCAAAGATTGAGAAAAATTTATAACTCTTTATCCAATTTCTAGACAGTAGAATTTCAACTTTTCTTCTGTTATGTCTCATATCATGTAAGTTTATCATCGATCAATTTTAAATTTTTTAAACAACAAAATCTAAATTTTTTTCTTTGAGTACAACCTGTGGAAGTGAAGATTCGAACTCACACCCGCATAATTGGATTCATGGCTTTAACTCGCTGGGCTATACTGCAGGTTAAAAGTTGGAATCATTTCAAAGGAGAAAAAGGAGAAAAAGAAAAAAGAGACTGTACAAGTTGTTTAGGGGACCAATTATGGTGAAGTATGCGATGGGTAGAGTACTCAAAGGCAGGCTTTAATGAATGTGGGGTCAAATGGTTTTCCCCTCCCTCATATGCTTCCTTCATCTCTCTCTTTGCCGTATTTATTTCATCCTCACCCTTCTTTTATAAATTCTTAATGGTATCCCTGAACTGATTAGGTTATATACCATCGATCAAAAAATGGAGGGTTCTAATTTCTATGCTATATATTATTGAAGTTAAAAAATAAAAAATCTTTTTTGGGTTATATTCGACGTAGATTTTGGTTTAGAAATTACGTTGGATAGAGAACTTGATAATTATCTTTTGTTTCTTGTTTTTTATTGAAAGAAAAATAGAAATGAGTTTGGTAACAATTTCTTTTTTCTCGTTTCTTAAAATTTCAAATTAAAAAGAAATTGTATGAAAGTTTATATTTATTAAGCATTTTATAAATCAATATGTTAAAATCATATTTTTATTTATGTTTTGGAAAACTGACGAGAATGAGATTTAAGAAAGTTGATTTTGTTGTTTCTACGATTTCTAAACCATGTTGAAAAGATTGAGAAAAGAACAACAACAAAGGTTACCAAACTCTTATTTTTTTGAAAATTTATAAATACGAGAAACAAGAAAAAATAAATAAAAACTTGATATTTAGAAATATATCCTAAAATCTTAAAATTTGTACAATTAATCGACTTTATTAATTAATATATGACTACTGAAAAATTGTTATCAATTTTTTTTAAATTAAATTTTGTTTCAAGTTCAGGGTGAAATTGAAAAATTACAATTAAGGGTGAAATTTTAGACCAAATCTTATAAGTGGATAAGATTTATTAGTACATGAATTAAAGTTTGTCGAATCTAGCTACTTGCTCCCCTAGTTGGTTGTTCCACATATAGAAAGTTTCTTAAAAAATTAAAATCTTTAATTCATAAATATGGGGTTAGTTGTTTCAAAGTTGCCTTATTTAGAGTACCCACAAAGTTTAACTTTTTAGTTGTGACTTGAAAGTTCGACTCCTAGTAATCATTTAATTCAGAGCTACTCTACTATCAAATCATAAATCTTCCATAAAAGATCAAAGTGAATGAGCTCACTCGATTTGCGTCTGATCCTCTATTTTTTCTCATAGAGTCACTCATTTAAGGAAAGATGTCGTGAATTTGCGACATTCCAATCTTAATGGACGAATCAAACCTCGTTCTTCATCCATTTCCTTAACAAAGATACTAAAAAAAGTCCTAGACTCTTTCGGTTTTAAATTAAATAATTACCAACGATACCAAGAATTTGAGTGATTATGTGATTATGTTGCGTGCCGTTGTGATTTTGTTAAGAGATTCTATTTTAGTAGAAAAATGAACCTTTCTTCCATGAGTGTTGGAAAATAAATCAATGGATTTTTCTTATGTTAAGGAAGATTCAACCACAAAAATTACAACATTTCAAAAGATGATATTTAATTAGTTTGTCTATTTTGTGCAAGTCAATTGCTTGTTTTATAATTATTCTAATTTTCTTTCGAGTTGATTTCATTAGAAAAATGTAACGTTATTCTTTCAATAAAATTAACGAGTATAGTCTTCTCCATCCTTGCTCCTGTTTCAATTTTCATCTTTGTAAAATTCTCCATTAAATTTTGCGGGAATTTCTCTGCGAGGAATTATTCTTGGTATATTATTTTTTAAGAAAAATAATTTTTCAACTAAATAACTTTTTAAAAGAAATTTCTAATCAAATATTTAATTTCCAATGACTAATTCTCATTCGCTTTGGTGAGGGACAAATCATTTAGAACTTAATAGATTTCTCAATTTCATTAAATCAAAAAATAAATCCAGCGTGGCTGTTTTGATGATTTACCATTCTTAATAATTAATTTATTGCCATTATTAAATAATTGATCTAGTCGATATAAATTTACAGTTAGCTAGATCTTCAATGATTTTAATTGACTATTTCCTTAAAATTCACCTTTTGTATTCCTATACATGTAAAATTGTAAATGCCCAACTGCTGAATCACATACGCATTGTAGTCCATATTTTATAAAAAGAATAAGCTTAAAAAGGGGGGAAATTTAATTATTGAATCAATGATAAGTTTCTATCCAAGAACAGTTATCAGAAACAAATAAAAATTAAATGATTGTGCTGGATAAATAAATACACAAATAACACCAAATTTAACAAATATTTTGTAACTAAATTAAATAAATATGTCTATGATCTAAGGAGTGGATCATCATCTTCTAAAATGGTGGTGTTTCATATTCTACAAAATGAGGATAACCAGATGGGGCAGACATGGCTGAAGGAGAGATCAAACCAGTTCTGACCACCATTTCAATTGCCAAAGCTCTCCTCAAAGTTGTTGACTAAAGCTTCATACTCTGTATCCTAATTCCGGGGAGTGACAACTTCGTTTTCTCCTACCGCTAACCGATCAATTATATTCCTGCAACGGCAACCATCGCGACAAGAAAATCAAGCCTGGTCTAGTCTCTGCTGAAGTTTGATGGATAGAGGGAGGTGTCCATACTTGAAAGAACTTAACGAAACTCATCGTGGAAATCATAGTCGTCTTCTTCATCTTCATTGAAAATGGCACTGTAAAATACGTATGGATGATCGATCATCTCTGCCAAGGTGAGACGTCCATCTTTGTCTGCATCCGCCTGCAAAATAGAGATGCAAACGAGTTGTTGATCGACTGACTCATATACTTGCTCGCTCAGGAAGAACGACAATATATTTTTAAAAATTAATCTATATCGATCTTATGGTTATGTTTTCTCCTTGAGACATCAGACATTTGCGATATTATACAATATCTTAATGTTCTAATAATACTTGTCGAGGAACAAGTAACATGCATTCAAAATTAATCAAGGAGAAACTGATATCTCTCGCTGCAGTGTATCACACACAATGTTCAAACAAGAAATAATTGGAAATAGTTGTTTTCTAATATGATTTATTTTAGTAGTGCTAAAAATGATTCTAACATATTATTTTCTAAGCATAAGTTCTCTCTCAGACAAATCACCCTCCATTAATAAAAATAAAATAAAATAAAATAACAAATGCATAAATCCTCTTCTCGTATAAACCAGCAGATTATTCCATTTATAACTCAGCAATCTCTCATTGTTAGGGGAAAAAAATCCTTCTGCAACCATACATAAGAATCTTTCATCATAAAGTAACAAGCCCCCACTATAGTAGGACTATTGGCAGAGTGATGAAGGACGAGTCGCCCCCTCTTAGTTTAGTGTAATTCAAAACGTATGCATAAAATACTTAAAATTTTATTTAGAATTGAAAGATTATATATAAAAACTTGGCAGGTAAAATTTTACTACTTAGAAACTTTCTAGCTCCACCCCTGGATATGAGACGATTGTTTGTGTTGTGCCTTTAATGTTTGCAATATGCAAGCAATATGTCAATCACAAAGCCACAAAATTTATCAACTTTAATTTGCGTTTCGTTGTCATGCATGAGTACCTGCTGTACGATATATTCTGCTTGCTGTTTCGCATAGTAATGCTCTGATGGGTGGATTTTTCCAATTATAGGTAACAGCTCTTCATCGGACAGGTGCCTATGAAAAACAAAATAACGAAAACAAATCATTAAAGGTGCCAAGAAACTCTGCAGTTAACCAACTATGACGTTGACCTCATCATAAACTTAAATTACCCGTCATTATCTTTGTCTAGCACCGCAAACAAATTCCTAGCAGGGCCATCCCTCGGATCATCTGACTCATGTGAAGAGTGGTGATTCTCATCATAATTTCTCACCAAGTCAAAGAGTCCATGGAAAAACTCATTGAAGTTAATCTTCCCATCCTTGTCTGAATCTCTCTCCCTACAAGGCAACTCACCAATTAACTAGTTAGCAAAGCTACTGAAATGAGAGACCCTACTTTATGGGGAATATGGCTCGCAGAAACAATAGAATTTTTGGAGGATGGAGAGATCCAAAGAGTATATTTGGGATCTTATTATATTTGATATTTCCATCATAAAATCTTCTCGAGAGTGGTATTAAATTTACTTGTGATAACAAAATACCCATCACATACAATAAGATTATAATATTTATTTCTCACAGAGTCTAAGAATCACGAAAACATATATGGACACGAGACACGGGTGCGATACGGACAAGGTGACACATCATTTTCTAAAAATCTAGGACACGAACACGACAAGGATGTGTTTATTAGAATATACCATGTTCGTAAGTATATATCATTTTTATACCAAAAGGATATCAAAGTCAACAAACTTATGCATTTTCGTGCTTAGAAAATGAGTTTGATGTATTTTGCTCGCAAAAAATTATTACGTTGTCCTTATATTACTACTTATGTCTATTTCTTATGTTTGACATGTGTCTAATATGTGCCTAACAAGTATTGGATCTATATTCACTTTGTATAACTTGTGTGTGACACACATCTATTGAGAGATAAGCGTCCAAGTGTCTACCCAAACTAAAGTGTCCGTGCTTCTTATCGTAGAATGGGATCTCCTCTCCAAGTAGTGGAAGATTTTAGGCCCAATGATAGACAGTAACATCAGACTATATGACTCCCAATTCTTCTAGAAATTTACTACAAAGTCCCTTCTCAACTTCCTAGTTCCTAGAACCTAGAGATCTCTAGTAGAGCTACAAAGATGGCTAGGAAAAAGTAAAAACAAATACTCTTAAGGTTAATTTTTTCTTGTGGATATTAATAGAGAGCATACAAAGCTCCCCAATGCTTGTATGCCACTATGCCTACATCTTAACTGGTGTGCTTTTGAGCTTCAACCCAACCATATTGGAAGTCTAGAACACCTGTTCTTCACTGTCCACTTTCAAAAAAATATGGTATTTGTTTAAAAAATTTTGCTTCACAAGTGTAACTGTATCATCTCTAAGGTACTGATTTGGCCAGTTTTCTCCAGTTCTTTAGAGATTTACTTTGAGAGAAAAAGTACAATATTTGAGGACAAAAGTAGTGGAGTTACAGAAGCAAAAGTAGTGGAGTTACAGAAGCAAAAGAAGCCCGAAGGCAAACAGAACAGCCTAGTGGCAGAGGGTCGAGGGGACCCTCCCCGAGGAAACTATACAATCAAGGAGTTCCAACTTTGATAAATCAAAAAGAAACCATAGTTGCAAAAAACCTTCTTGTGAGTCGAAGCCCACCAAGAAGCTATAAGCTTAATATTCACACTAAAAGAGTCAAAAGAGGCCTCTTTCTCTTCAAAAAGTCTATGGTTTCATTCCTTCCATAGCAACCACAAAAGAGCTCTAGCTGCACAATTCCAAAGAACATACGCTTTTCCTTTGAGTCTGAAGCCACCAAAACCTTCCGCTACAAAATCATCAATCCTCCTAGGAACACAGATTGCAAGATCAAAGAGAGAAGCTACGTAGTTCCAAGCCCTAGTAGCGAACGCACAATGAAGGAAGAGATGATCCACTGTTTCCGCGCTGTTAATGCACATGGTACAAACTGAAGGGGAAAGGGTCCAATGAGGAAGCTTCCTTTGGATTTTATCGGCGGTATTAGTTCCCCTATAGAAAAGAGTCCAAAGGAAAACCTTTACCTTTTTAGGAACCTTNGTCCAATGAGGAAGCTTCCTTTGGATTTTATCGGCGGTATTAGTTCCCCTATAGAAAAGAGTCCAAAGGAAAACCTTTACCTTTTTAGGAACCTTGAAATTCCAAATAAGAGAAGCAGTGGCAGAATTCAACTTAGGGGAGGGGGAAGAGATGGCTAAAAAAGCAGATTTTACTGAAAAGGTGCCCTTGCTGTCCGCCTTCCACCCTAGCGAATCTCTACCTTGGCCGATAACCACACCTTCTAGCTTGCCAATGAAGACTGCCCATCTCTCCAATTCTCTATCAAAAAGGTTCCTTCTCATGCCAATATCCCATGTCATGACCTCTGAAATCCAGCAATCTGCAATTGACTTACCCTTCTTGGTAGAGATGCCGTACAGATCAGGAAAAGAAACTGCCAAAGGAGAAGATTCGATCCAAATGTCTTCCCAAAACCTCACAGTTTCCCTCGACTCCACTTTGAAAAAGGAGAACTTACAAAAATCAGAAGAAGTTCTTTGGATATCGATCCACGGTCTACCTATGGATGAAWTCTTAGAAGGCTTCGACATCCACCCAAAAGGTTCTTCACCATAAATGGCTGCTATGACCTTCCTCCAAAGACAGTTTTTTTCGTTGGCAAATCGCCACAACCATTTCATGAGAAGGGCCGTATTTCTCTTTTCAAGGGAGCCAACTCCTAAACCTCCCTGTTGGGTAGGTAAGGCCGTCCACGACCACTTTACTAAGTTCCCAATAGGCCTATGTTTTCCACCATTCCAAATGAAGTCCCTCATGAGCTTCTCCATCGAGGAAATCACGGACTTAGGGGCCTTTAACATCGAAAAGAAATAGATAGGAATGCTGTTCAATACTGCCTGTGCCAAGGTGAGTTGTCCCCCTTTGGACAAAGTCAAATACTTCCATTTTTCTAACCTTTTATGCATCTTGTCTACCACTGCTTCCCAGTAACTCTGTTTACGATGGTTACCACCTAATGGAAAACCCAGATACATGAACGAAAGTGATTCCACCTTGCATCCGAGAGTATTTGCCCAAAAATTGACTTCAGAAGCGTTACAATTAACACCAATCACGACTGTCTTGGCTATATTTAGAGAGAGGCCTGACTTCTGAAGAAAAATTTGTACAACACCCCACCAATTCTCCATATTCTTGTGAGAAAAAGAACTAAAAATTAACACTTCGTTTGCATACTGGAGATGGGTCACTTCAAGACCATTGGAGCCTAAGGAAAACCCGCTAAGAATTCTCCTTTCGTTGCAAAAGTGAATGAGCCTACTCAAGGCATCTCCCACTATAGTAAAAAGGAAAGGAGAGAGGGGATCCCCTTGTCTAATCCCTCG
>NW_019104505.1:1982026-2003349 GCF_001995035.1 Momordica charantia
CAGATTTAGGCCTTCTATAAGATTATTAAAATCGTTCATACTTCGAGTGATACGTCCTTGATTCTTGCACTGTTTCTCTGAAAGCCATCTAGCCACATTAAAGTCTCCACCGATGCACCAAGCGCCTTGGCATAAGCCTGCCAAGTCTTCTAATTCCCTCCAGAAGTCGGCTCTACCTCGAGTGGAAGAAGGGTCGTAGACCCCTGTAAACCAACCGTTCCTGCCATCAATCAAACTAAACTGTAAAGTAATGGAGAAAGAGCCCATCACCGGACTAGAGACAGAGATCTTTTGCTCATTCCAAAGAACTAAAATACCCCCTGATGTATCTTCCGCATCAAGTGAAAGCCAACCCACGTATCTAGAGCTCCAAATGGATCTAACCAGCCACCGATCGATAGAGCTCTTCTTTGTTTCTTGAATACAAACCAGATCTGGATCTGATTTCTGGATCAAATCCTTCACGAGGGCATGTTTAGAGGCCGCGCCTAAGCCTCTCACATTCCAAGAGATAAACTTCATTTAGAAACGGAGGGACCCGCTTCTATACTCTGCTTAGCTATTATCGCTTCATTCTCCCAAGTAGCAAGCAAATTTCTAACCTCTTTGCTATCTGAAGAGTTCGCATTACTACTCTTTCCTAAAGCCTTCCCCTTCTTGGGAATGGGTCTAATGCACATATTGTGCTCCCACGACTCCATCACCATATTTTTCGTAAAAGAAAAAACTTTAAGAGGAGTGGGATCTTTGCACCTTTCCTCTTCTTCCTTTGTCTTGTCCTCGTCGAGGGCCTCTGGTGGTTGACATTCTGATAGTTCAAGATTAGCTACGACTAACTCTGTACTCTGTTCCTCGAGAGGATCCTCTAAGGACTGTTCAAAACAGCTAAAGTATCCATCTAGTATTTCTGAGGAGAAGTTCTCGACAGGGGGACTTCCTGGTCTTGGGATTTCCTCACTAGACCAGGAGGATTTTGATAACACTTCTAATTGTTTGCCTTTTTTCTTAGCATTCTCAGCGATTTCTGCATTTCTGGTTTTCTTTTTCTTCTCCTGTCTTTCCTCTTCCGTCGTAAAAACTATACCTTTCTTGAAATTTGGTGAGCCCTTTTGTCCTTTTTTAAAAACGACCCTTCTCGGGTGTTGTGTGACCTTTGTTGCTATAGTACTGATGCCTTTTTTGAGAACCCCTCCTTTTATGATAGGTTCAGAGGCCTTTTGCTTATAACTGCTATTATTCCCCAAATTAGTCTCTGGCCTTCTGGGTGCGTCAGTGGGTCTTATTTGAAAACAGTGCTTTTGTACCTCAGTTACTTCTGTTGTCTTTGTCATGGTCTGTCTCGAGGTTGCAGAGTCTGTTACCAGAGAGGGGGAGGCAATAACTGTTGGGTAAAAGAACCCATCTTCAACTCTCCAAAGGTCCGCTGGGCTAGGGCTTGGTTTCGTCGCCGGACCTCCGTGGAACTTTGCAGCTGCTTCCAGTGAAAAACTGCCTTGGACTTTGGCTTTCTTTCCAATCAAAAGTTTGGCGTCTTCGAAGTTCGCTATCTGCGCTAGAAAAATTGAACCATCATCTTGTATCTTGATACCAGCTGGGATAAAGCCACAATAATTCCCTTTAACTCTAATTGCAACATCCATACATTCAATTCTCGCGGCGTTCTCATCGGCAAACTCAATAAAACCTCTAAAAGTGTCACCTATCTTCCAGAAGAGTTCCTCACTCCATAAATGCAGAGGGATATTCCTGAACTTTAACCACCCTCCATAAGATGGGACAACTGTGCTAAACCCGTGTCTTTCCTTGTTCCACCGCTCCACCTTAAGAGTCAATGCACCAAAAGTTACCCAACCTTTGTTCGTACAAAGGAGTCTTGCTAGCTCATCGTTTGGGCATTTCAGAATGGCCTTGTCCGGGTGAAACGCATTAATGATAAGGTTTACCTGAAGTTGACTCTCAAGCGTGTTTAAGATAATTCCCCAATCGTCGTGGAAATCTCTTCCGGTAACAACTAGTACATGGTTCCAATCTACATACCTGATTTCTTTTGTCTGTGGCTGATGGGCGTTGTTCGTAATCTGTGGGGAGGGAGTAGGAGTTAGTGTTGCTGCAAAGGACTTTGCCATCTGGTGTCTGATCGGGGACTTGGCTCTTCTTGATGACTCATATCCGTTGAGGAAGTCAAGAAGAAGTTGCTTAAAAATTTTCCAGCCACTAAAGTCCTCCCCCGCCGGGATAACTATGTTTGCCTTTCCTCCGGAGTGTTGTACCTTTGTGATTTCGATGAAACTTCCTCTCTTGTTAGTCGTCTTAAGAATCCATACAAAGCCGTTCTCACAATGAGTCTTCCGAAAGAATTTCTGGGTTTTAGGCGAAAGAAGGAGTTCTGAGATGGAGTCAGTTAGCCAAACTATCACCACCTCTTCTAAAGAAATCGTAAACCGTCTCTGCAAATGTTGCTCTTCAATCTGAACGAATCTTCCCTTGGTTCTTTTAGGACAAAAGTAGTGGAGTTAATAAGAGTTTTGATTCAAGTTGCCAACTTGAGCATAACTTAACTGGTTAAAGCATATATCCTCAACTAAAAGTTTGGAGGTTCAAATCCCCACACTCATATGTCGTTGAACTAGGAAAAAAAAAAATCTCTGATTCAGGTTGTTTCTTAGCCTCTTGTTCAATTTCCTTGTCCAAACATCTTTGTATTTACTCCCTTTCTGGCTTTATACCAAATGGGGAGACCGTTTTGGTATTCACCTTTGGATTATGGCTTTTGTGGATTTTTTTCCACCTCCCCTCTGTTGTTGTATATTCCTTCTGACTATTATATTGTGTCTTAACACATACATACATATATTTCAACATGCATGTATAAAGAACGCAATTAATGGTTTTAGTATATAATATATTAATTTTGTATAATATGTTTATGCTAATCAACAAATTGAAACAACATATAAGAATATGACCTTTAATATATCACTAATTTTTGTAAAAACATAAAATCTAATCTATAATTATTTTTAATATATTAAAAACATTAAAAGGAATATTGAAAATTATATCCTGAACAGGTACAAAAATGGAGACATAGCCACATCGCAAATCCGTTTATATTGATGAGAATAAACTTTGGAAATGCAGTGCTAAAACAAATCAAAATTGACCACATCAACTCTGTTACATTCATGAATAATATTCCTAAAAAAGAAAGACACTAAATATAGTAGTTCAAAATTACATGCTTATCCCAAAAGTTCAGATTTCTCTCCAACAACACCTCCCGAATCTCCCTGATCGTTCGGGTATGAGGTAACATTTAACGATGCTTTAAATATTATCTCTCTTAAATGCTACCTGACTAGCAAGACCTTCAATGACTTCTCCGACTAGGAAGGGGATCGAGTTTCTCACATGAACATGAGGAATGCAGAATATATAGGGAGTTCTTTTCAACAAAATTGTGTGAGGATCAAATATTTAGAAGAGAAAATTGAAGAAAAAATAATTGGTTGTTCTTTCACCTTGCTGTTGACTTGGACTAAATGCAGGGAACATAAAAGGCAATTGAAATCCTAATTTGAAGTCAAATACACCAGAAACTCTTTAGGAAGACTAGAATTGAAGGAGTTGTGCGGCTACAGAAAGTTATAGAGAAAAGGGGCTCCCTTTTTGAAGTAACCGAACTCTGGAAGGGTTATGAAATGTAACCTAACTATCCCCTCTGAAGTCGAGTTAACAGGTTAGCAATATTTGATCCAACTTTTTGAAAAGAAAAGCCAAGATTCTTTGGGAGAAAACGATCAAAGCTCCTATTTGTGAGATCTGACTTGAAAGAAACATAAAATTTCCTTAACAAGGCTAGAGAAGAGAGAAGTAGATTTGGGAAGCCAAAGCTTCCTTTTGGAGTGCAACAGCTAAATTATTATGTAGCGACGATTCCTTTTTTTATCAACACCTATTGGAGAAGCTATTTGAAATCCCCATTGAGCTCTTTGACTAATGGATTGATTTCTTTTTCTTCTTCTCTTATTTTTAACCAAGTACGAACTTTTCATTGATTTAATGAATAACAAAAAAAAATGTTCAAAAATACAAACTTCAAAGGTGTATCTCCAAAGAGAGTGAAAAGGAAGAAAAACAAACTATGGTGAGAAAATAAATACATCCCCATTCGAACAAATGAGAGTAATACTTATGGATTGATTTCTTATCAACCTCTTCTCTACTTTTGTCCTCTTAATGATATCTTATATGTTTGTTATCGGGAAATTAAATGGCACCAAGTTAAATAGTGGGAAGCTGTCCGAATCGGGGATAATTCCTTGAAAAATGTACAATAATGTAGAGATAGTGGGATGCAGAAGAATGCTAGTGGATGCCTTACTTTTAAGAGCCTTAAACCAAAGAGAAATTGAAGAGTGGTTGCAGCTGATTTCGTGCTTCAGAGACTTCCACCCTTCCTACCAAGCAAACTCTCGAATTAGGGAAGGAGATTCATCAGACATCTTTTCCACCAAATCTTTCATCTATAAAATTAATGAGGCTATAAATATCCAACCGGTTTTTCCAAAAAGTACTAAAACCGAGTAATTTTGAGATTATTCAAGGCTTCTTAACAGGTCACATTTTTGTTGGCAGTTTAGCTCTAGGAGGCCTTATTATAGCTGAAGTTGTCCAAAGAAGGAATACTCATCTTTACATTTTCCCTAATATGTGCAGCCTTTTGTGAGAGTCCTAATGGGGGTATGTATTGTTAGTATGTTAGTGAAGGGGCAATGTGGTAATTAGTTAGGGGTGAGTTGTTATAAATAAGGATAGTAGGGAGAGGAGAAGATCATCTTTTGGAATAGTATTTTGGTGAGGACTTGAGAAAGTTTCTCGGGAGAGAGATAGCCCTCTCGAAAGGCTATCGATATTGTAATTTATCTTTTGAGATTGCAATATAATTATCTTGTTAGATTCTTGTATTTGGGATCCTAATACCTTTTTAAGAAGGTTGAGGATAATAACAGCATCTCTTCTTCGGTTGTGATTTTAGCCGAATATTATAGAATTGAATGTTCAATCCAATCTTCCCTCGTGCCAGCACAGGAGTATAAAATACTTTTTTTCCCTTTTTGACAATAAACATAAACTTTTCATTGATATTTGAAAAGTTACACGAAACCAAACTCCTATAACAAGCCTACAAGGTAAAACCCAAAAATTAAAGACTATACACGTAACAAACTCCAAAACCACGAGATATCGATCTCTCTATGAACTTACATAACAATGTAACCCCATAAATAAAAACAATACTAACTAACACCTTTTTACAAAAATACCTTCGACCCAAAAATAATTTCCTGGATTGAATAGTTCCAAAAAGGTCTTATAAAAAAGAAAAAAAAATTGTTCCAAAAGGCTTTTGTACACACTTTTGTACACATAAGTAGATGTGTACAAATGCAGTGTGTAAAGGTTAAGGTGTTTTTGAGATCTACAGAAATAAGAATTAACCCAAAAATATTGTTTATGCAAATAAGAATTGCCCCAAAATTTGTTTATTTCAGTTAAACAAGATGTTAATGCCCTCAGCAAGAATCTCCATTGGTGAGATGAAGAACAACTAGGCAACTGAACGTTATAAGACAAATGCAGTGGAAACAAAGCCATAGAAACCAATGGAAATGCATCTAAAACATCAAGCAGGATTTTGAGAACTGTTAAGAATATAACTTCATATAATTCATTACCGTATTTCTTCCTCACACAGCCAATGAAGTAGCTTTGGGTTCTTGGTGTCAGCAGGGTGCAGAAAGCTAAAAAAACAGAGATGAATAAACGTTATGAGCATCTCAATTCAACTACCCAATAAACTTTCCATATTCTCCTCAAGAATAACCACAACAAATCTTGAAAAGCTTACTCATTGAACTCAGTCAAATTCAAAAAACCATCTCCATCAGCATCGGACGCGTTAAAATGTCCAAGTTTCCACCAACCCATATCGTAGCCAAAGGAACTATTATCTGGTGAATAGTTTGGTAATGAGTAACACAGAAAATAAGTGTCTAAAAAGCAAACATAAGACAAATGGAAAAACTGCAACGAATCTACATACAATATCATAAGTGCGGCAAATTACATTTGGTTTTTATCAAAATACTTCTCCCTTAAGAAATCGATCTTAGAATATTCCCGACTCTTAGTCCTTGAGATTGTTAAATATACAACATATCGAGTTTCTAAATAAGTAATAACAATTTCCAACGAGCAAGATTTTGAACACGACAAGAAAAATAAACGAAAAACATCAGACTCACCAATTTCAAGAACACAAAACTAAAATCAAAATGCACTTAAAGGAGATTAGACCTGAATTTCGAATCCAGCTGGGAGGCTCGTACTCCGAAAACGAAACAAGCCCATCATGATTCTTATCGTGCGTCTCCATCTCCCTCTGAGTCCTATGCAAAGTTTCCCTCTCAGCCTGCTGCAGATTCCACTCAGTCAACTCATCCACATCGACAAACCCATCAGCTGGATGAACATCAATCTTCGGAAACAGCAACGACAGCCGATCAGTCACATTGAACCTATTATCATCATTGAGATAATCCTCAGCATCCGCGAAGTCCTCCCACTCGGGCTGCGACTCTTCACCAGGGGCCGGTTCCGTCAAATGGGCGGCCACCTCAGGATGGTGATGTTCCACATATTGCTTCTCCCATTGCCGGTCCTCACGGCGGCGCTCAATGTCGGCGACGAGAGGGTCGAATGGGATAGCCTCGCGGTGCTGATGCGAGGGGGCAAAAGTGAAATTGGAGCGAAGCTTGAGGCGGCGGTGGCGGTGATTTGGGGTTTTCTTGGGGGAATGGGAAACGAGTAGGAGAAGAAGTAAGGCTACTGTAATGTATATGATAATGGAAACTTTGCTCATTCTCCGAAACAATGGCTGCCAATCGAAAAGGGGATTGGATTGAAGAGACGATCGTTGAAGATGAACTGAGAGCGATTGAGAGAGATCTATGAGAAGTCGCCAAGAGTGAAGGCAGAGATTCTTGGAGTGCAAGAGAAATCTAGGAAGAAGAAGAAGAAGAACAGAGAAAGCGAGTTGAAATTTTGGACCAAGAAAAATTCGTTCGTTGATCGTCAATGACTTCTGTAAACGTGGTTTCGTAGATCTGCTGAGTGCTGAATTCCCTTTGTTTTCTTTTTGTTTTCTATTTCTTAACAATATTTGGTTAATTTTTTTTAGTTTAATTTAAAATGTGAAATATTTTTAACTGTGATTTATTTTAATCTCTACCGATGATGCATTTTCAACGACTTGTTTATTCTTAACTCTCTCTTCTTTGGATTTAAAAAAGTGATAATATTTTAATTTACTGGCTTAGTCTGAGATCCAAATATACCTATTTAACACAATCTTAACAACTTGTGAATCCATCAGTGACAGTATAATAAACGGAGTTTGATATTGTTTACACAGACGAATTACTTATATATTATTTTAATTTCATAAACAAAATAATGCAGTTCAATATAGAATAAAAAAGAAATATTTACAGAATTACTGTGGAGAATGATAATTATAACGAAATATTATTATTTAAATAAAAAATGTTAACTTTTTAAATACATACATAATACGAAATTGCAGAGACTTCCAAGTGCATAAAGAGGACAATAAAGTTATATTTTCGTTAAATTTTAAAAGATTTATTTGATTATCAATTTGATGCATAACGTATAAATTTGCAATATTAATTGAACTTAAACGTATATTTTTCTATCTTGAACTTAAAAGTATCATTGGTTTTGTGTTTTATCATTTTTAATTTTTCGAAGAATTTAAAATCGTTTCATTTGAAATAATATATTATTCCCCCGTTTTGTTCCCCATGGAGGATTTGAGGACAGTGAAAGAATTGCAAAAGACTATTTAATAACCAAGGTTAAAATTTACTGCCAGATAAGTTTATTTTAGTCCACCTACTTTTATATATAAGAAACATAGCATAAGAAACATATATAAGAAACATACGTATTTGCAATGAAATTTTAAAATGAGCCCATTCATCATTTTATGATCAACACGGTAAATTTTAGAAATGTATTTCCACATTATCATCATAGGAAATTGCCGTAGGTAACAAAAATATTGTATATATTTCAAAATATATCGTCTATTTTTTCAAATTTTCAAATATAGTACAAATTTTCATTTATGTCAATAATATAACAGATAGTAGTATATTAGACACTCACATTAGTAGTATATTATAATCATATATATCTCATATATATTAAAGATATATTATAAATATATATAATTTGAGTAAATTTGTCTTTTAAAAATGGACCTCAATTTTTTTTAAATGTTATATTTGAAAAAACTAAACTATTAAATGTGGTTGCTATACTAATTTTACTCAATGTTTTTGTCATATCCTATCATTTTCAATTTTTTTTTTATTTTGGTCCTTATTCTTTTGTAACATCATTTCATTTTTCATCTTGATAATAATTTTAGTATGATATTTACTGATGGCGATGGTGTATAAAGTTTGTGTTAAAATTTTTACGGGACCAAAATTATCATTTTTAAACAAAACAGAGACCCAACCGAAGAGTTGAACAAAAATACACCAATCAACCGAAGAATTAACAGCAAGGAACCAAAATAATATGCATTTTTTTGAAGTTGAATCTAATTATGTTAATTTAAAAAACAAAGTTGAGGATCAAAATGATATTTCAACCAAAAATGAATTTAGAACAGTGAAGAATAGATTGAATGACACAGAAGGCACCGCACAGTACAGTACTCCATTGCTATTCAAAGGACCAGAGTTTCGAACTGTAACGGCGGCGAAACGGGTGAGATCAAACGCCGCGCCGGTGAGCCGCATTCTGGTTCAACCAAAAAATCCGGACTGCATCCAACGTGCGAATCTTGAAGTTCCGAAACCCTCAAATTCAGTATTCGGAAGCGAAAACGAATGCCCTAGCAGCAGGTAAAACGCTCACGCCGCCTTCTTTTTCCGACGTTCTTTCCTCCGATCGTCGGCATCTTCATCGGAACTACTAGACTCGTCGTCGCCGTCGTCGTCGTCTTGATCAGATGGCGGTGAAGGATCGAGCCGAGCAGCATCCTTGGCCCACTGAATCAACTTCTCGACCTCATCCTCTTCATCCTCGCTATCAACGTCGTTAGGCATCGACGACGGAGGCGGAGGAGTCGAGGAAGGCAAAGACGCCTTCAGAGCAGCGAATCTAGTAGCGAGATCGTCACCGAGAATCGACTGAGATTCGCCATCGACAGGAAGATTTTCAATCGCCGGTGGCTTCGACGGCAAATCCGATCGAGAAGGCCGTGGATTGCGTGGAGCGGCGGCGGCGGCGGAGGAAGGACGCGATCTGAGGGCTTGGAAACGGCGATCGAGATCGGAATCGAGATAGTTTGGGGATACGCGAGACATGTGGGAATCGAGAGTCAATTTGAGCATGAGATCGTCCTGAGCAGCTTGCAGCAATTGCTCCACTTGTTCGTCGTCGTTGCCGCTTCCCCCAGCCTTCTTTCTGAAATCCATTTTTCTTCTGGTTCTACTTTCGCTGCTTCTTCTCCTTCTCTCAATTTTCATCAATTTCCAGCCATTGATGTTTAATTCTTATTTAACTGTTTTTTCTCTGAAATTTCATAGGACGTGAAGTTACCGTTATACCCTCACATTGTTTCCTTTTTCTTTTTTCTTTTAATTAATTCTCCATTTTTTCTTTCTTTCTATAATTTAACGTTTGCATTAGGTTGTGTTGGATTAATAATTTTTTTCCCAACTAATCGGATTATTATAACCCTGACCTTTTTTTGGTCTTGATATTTAAATTTATTTATGATTTATGTTTTAATTAGTTGAATTATGCTCAAATTTGGACATGTACAAGTTCATAAAGACTTTCAATGTTTGATCATTTTCTTCGTTCTTGTCGTTCCGACATGTTATCTTCTACGAATATGAGTTCCTCTACTCTTCTTTATTTTAGTTGGCGCCTATTGGACTGAAATCTTATAGATCTTCAATGCTCTCGTAATGAGTTTGGAAATTGGAATGATTTTTTAGACAACAACACTTATTGAATTACTTTTTTTTAGTTCAATAGATGTGAGATGAAATATTAAACATTCCAATCTCAATGAAGGGAATAGTCATCTTTACCATATTTTTACGGAACGAAAATTTGAACCTTCAATCTCAAGATAAATAGTAAGCATATTTTATCACTAATGTTGCCAAATAAAGTTTAACGATTTGAAACAATATGGTTAATTTTTTTAGCACAATAGGGTTTAATTTTAATACCCTACAAATTTTAGGAAATATAAAATAGATGTAAATGGAAACCTAATAATGTTTAACAAAGTAACATTTAACTAAATTTGGAAAATCTAATGACAGAAATTAAGGCATAATCATCGTAACAACTCTAGTTCAAAATTTTGTTGTTGAATATCCTTGCGCCACTCTTACCTATCGAACAAAGAAAAAGTTCGTGCAATTTTATGAAGATTAGAATAACTCGATTCATACACTATTTATTAGTAAAATAAGATGCTGGTAACCTTTCTTAAAACACGCCAACGTCAACATAGCCCAATTGATGAAAGTTGAGGTTGAAATAAATAAAAAGAAAGAAATGGAAAAATTGGATTTAATTATTAAAAAAAAGAAGAAAAAGTGTTAAGCTCCAATTCGACATGTCGTTTGAAAGAAGAATACTTCAATCTCTTGGAGCCGCCCGCCCTTTCTTGTTTCGCTTTTATAGTGCAAAGAAACCCAAGAATTACTCTACTGTAATCCCAACTTCGACTGGAGACTACAATACAGAGAGCGACAGAAGCCGGAAAATGTATTCCAACTCCGGCCACGTTAACGGCTACCACCAGCAACCCGGCGGCTCTTCCTCCGATAAGCGGCCGGGAACCGTCCAGAAAGGTCGGCCCCGCCGGGGAAGAGGCAGCAGGTCCTCGAATGGTGGCGGAGTGAGGGTTTCCGAAGAGAAACAGCCGAAGCAAGTGGAGGGGCTTCCTTGTACCGACTTTGACATGGCTTACTTCCATTCTTACTCTCACGTTGGTATTCATGAAGAAATGATCAAGGTCTGTTTCGGTTGTTTTCGGTTTTATTTGGGAGAATTACTGATGCATTTTGCAAGATGATGTCAAATTACTGCATTGATTTGTTCTGTAACTTTTTGGATTTCGTTATCGAAACAGTATTGTGGGTGCTGAAACTTTGGGGATGATCGGGTTTTCTCGACTGAGTTCGTGTGAAAGAAGTTTGAGCATGAACATTAGCAGAGAGGGTGTTATGTATGAGTTGTTTCGAGGCCTTTTTTGGAATGATGTTATTAGTGAAAATAGGAATGGATCCTGTACATTCCTTCTCCCTAAGAAGTATCACGAGTCTATCATCGCAATTAAAGACTTTAGGCTGTTTATAGACTGTTTTTATATATGTTAGTGTTCAGGCTAACTCATGCCCACCCCAACGCATCTCACCATATTTGGTTTCAGGCAGGTGGCTATCATGAGTTTGAACCAATAATCTCAAAATCCCTTTAATTTTGCCCTGGACTATTTGGCCCATTTTCCAATTTGACTCTTATATATGCTTGGAATTTTCCTCATTTGTCTTGTAAAGGAATACCAAATGGAACTCGGGCAGCATGTAGAATATCTTTTCGAGACAACGTCATTGGTTTTAGTACCTTGAAGAAAGACGGACTAATGTAAGACCTAACAGTTTTTGGTGATCTCTTTCATATATGCACACAAAGATCTTGAGACTTGGTATTCTCCTTAGAGTAAGAGCACCAACTAAGGAGCTGATGGTGAAGGAACTGGGTTGAATAAGCTTCCAAAGCCTAGTGTTTTGGTTTAGAGAAAGAACAGTGTTATCAAGTTATGCTAAAAGGGAGGGCCACTGCTCTATTTCTCTGTCCTAAACGGTTTCGTTAATAAACAGGTTAAAGAATTCAAGTTGGAGTTCACGGGATTTTCATAGTAGAATATGGCTCAACACTCTGAAGTGCCCAGAAAAATCCTTACCCTATCTACATTAGTCTTTTGACTGTATTTAAGAGTAATTTTGTTTAAATGTTTGAGTTGTTTTATGAATCATGAATATATATTAATATTTATAAAAAAAAAAGAAAGAATTACATCAAGTTAAACATCCAAGTGTGTAGATTTAGAAATTTTATGGCCATTACTTCCTTTATATTGATAGATATTATGAAATCTCTTTTTCAGGATAGCGTACGGACTGAAACTTATAGGGCAGCAATCATGCAGCATCAGAGTTCTATTGCTGGCAAAGTAATATTTCTTTTCTGGTTATAAAATCTGTTTCTTTGTCACACATTTAATGAAATAGTTTCTTATCATAGTTTTCTGTTTCTTTCCCTAATAAAAGAATTAGAAATTTTCATCCATAATTGAAAGGTTACATGTGGATAAAGAAAAGACATCTTTCTTTAGAGAAGACACAATCCACTAGAAATTTCAAATAATATGTTTTATGGCATTTATCCACAATATCTTCGCTTTACTTCTAGATTTCATTCCACGAAGTAGCTGATTGACCTCTTATCTCTGATGCCCAAGAAACACCAAAAACTCTGAAAATATATTCCAACACTTGCCACGTAATGGATGTTTACTAAATTGAATACAGGTTGTAATGGATGTTGGCTGTGGCACTGGAATTCTCTCCATATTTTGTGCTCAAGCTGGTGCAAGGCGGGTGAGCTATGCTGTGTCTAAATGTGTATTTTTTTTTCAAATATTTTAATGGAATATAATTTAAAGTAATACCTGGACTACCTTTCCTAATGGTGGACCTGAGGTAGTTGCATTTTTTAATATTGGTTGAATTTATCTAGATATCTCTCTCTAGAGTTCTAGACATCTCTCTTTTAACTCTAATTCCCTCAAATTCAGTTACCAACAGTCCACTTCATTGTTTCTTTTCCATTAAAGACTACTTAGTTATTAGAAAATGAAAAGTTTACGTGGAATATGAGGGAGTTCCCGTTCCTGTCAAAGCTTGTTATGTTTTTAGTTTCTGAACTTTGGGCAGAGAAGTATAAAGAACCAAAAGTATAAAAAAGGTGCAAATGGTGTTAGATCATCTTCCTTTTTGTCAGAATTTAGTAATTTTTTATGGGGCCATCCTCCTTTTTGGCTTGTGAATGGTTGGATGCAAGAATCAAAGTTTGTAAAGTTGGTTGAAGGCTGGTGGGCAAGATCAGTGTTTGGCGGTTAGTGGTTGTGTTAGGTAGGATTTAGGCTAATGCAGAAACTAAAAGGTTTAAAGGTGTTTATAAAATATTTGAGTACTAAAAAGAAGGAATGCGCTTTTAAAAGTAAGGCAAAATTTATAAAAGGAGTAGAATTGATTGTGATCAAGCAGAGGAAGAAAGATCTTTACTAGCTTGTGAAAGGGAGAAGAAAGTGAAGATTAAGTAGGAATTTCAAGAATGGTGCTTAAAGAAGAAATAAGGTTTTTTTTTTTTTTGGTTAAAAAAGAAGAAATATGGGTTTCACATGTGACTAAGCTATATTTGATCCATCCATCGATTCTTCTTCAGCTTTTATATCTCCTTTCCCCTAAAAGGTATTTACAGCCAAGAGCTCTCTTCTATTGAAATTTTTTGAAACTAGACTTTGTTAAACTTTTTCAAGATTTATTTAAGATTGGTCAATTGATATCGAGTTTGAAAAAGCATTTTATATGTTTGATGAAAGAGGAGAAAGCTTAAATGGTGAAGGTGAAAGACTTTTGGCTATATTCCTAGTAACATGTATGCATCTACATACTAATTACAACGAATCTCACAAAAACGTCTAACAGTGGTACTTCTTTCTGCAAGTTCTAAATGTCAACATACTTTTCTTAAAGGAAGACAAATATTGGACCTGGTATTAATTGGATCTCGTATCCGAAAACTGGCAGTTCGCCCTGTCAATCCTCCTGGGCCCAAATAACTCAATTTTCTCCCAATTCAGTAGGTAGAAAGTATAGAGAGAAGAGGGAAAGATGATGGGCTATTGTAATTACTTTTGGTTGGTAATGTGTATGGGTAATGTGTATGATATGGTTGAAAGTTTGCATAGTTGATATAAATTTTCTATTTTCTACAACGGAGAACAAAGAAGAACTTTATTAGCAGCATAGTTTGGAATTTTATTTTACAATGAAAAGTTAGAGGGAAGTCAAGATCACATTTCTTTTTTTTCCATTTTAGCTGCATATGTTGGAACTTCATTTAGCAGCCTTAGTGTTGGAGTCTTGGGGGAATTCCCCTTCTATTTCTGTGGGTCTCTGTTGGTCTTTGAGAGGTAGGTGAGGGAGGTTGCTGGTTAATTTTTTGCTAGGGGATGTCTGTTTCATGCAGGGGAGGAAAGACCTTCATTCTTGGGCCTCGAACCCCTTTTTGAGTTTCACCTGTAGTTCCTCTTTTATCTTTGAAATTCGAAATGTTCCGTAGCTCTCCCTTAACACCTCATTGCTCTCCTTCTGCAAGGAAAAATTCTGAAGAAGATAAAGTTCTTCACTTGGTAGGTTTAGCAGAGAAAAGTTAATACCATGACGTATTCAGAGATATTCTTCTTTGTTGTTAGGCCGCCCTCACTGGTGTGTCCTCTACAAAAATGTTTCTAAGGACATTAATCATATACTGTGGAGTTGTCAGTTTGCCCAACATATTTGGAATTGGTTCCTGGAGGTTTTTGGGGTTTCTTGGGCTGGTAATAGGGATTGCAAGGCGATGTTGGAGGTGATGTTGTTCCCTCCTTTTTGGGTCATATGATGTTGTTCCCTCCTTTTTGGGACATAGGGATCCTGTTATGACGGACTTGTTTTTTTGCCATTTTGTGGATTATGTGTATTGAGAGGAATAACATAATTTTTAGGGGAGTTGAGGAGGTCTTGAGGGAAAATTTGGGAGTTGGTTAGATTTAATACCTCTTTTTGGATTTTGGTTTCTAAGGCTTTTTGTAGTTACTAGTTAGGTGTCATTCTTTTGGATTGATGTCTGTTCTTATAGATGGATCTGCTTTTGTTGGGCTTGTTTTTTTGCATGTCCCACATATAGTCTTTCGTTTATTCTTAATTAAAGCTAGGTTTCTCGTTTAAAAAAAAAATCTTGATTTGTTAATTGGATCTGGTGTAACAACTATTATTTCACAACAGTCTTTAATGCTTATTGTATCTCTCTTTGTTTTCAGGTTTATGCAGTTGATGCAAGTGACATAGCAGTGCAGGTACTATTCTAGTATGATATTAATATTTCAATTATTATTATGGTTGTAAATAGTATGCTTCTGTTTGGGCTCTAACACCAAAGAGTTTCCAGCTACCACTGTCTTCATTTTTGCTTCCTGAAAAGTCTTTTTGTAATATCCCTCACCTAAGTTAATTTTATTCACAATTATCCCTTATTACATGTATATATATTATATTTTCCATTTCTACTAGTAGATATTATCCAAAGGAAACAACAGAGTTACAGAAGTGTTGTAGCATTGGAAGTTCTTTGGGGATAATAGAACGATAGGGTTTATGCTATGATTTTTTGATCTTGAGAAGTCGTAATTGATAATTCAGTGACTGGAATATTGGAACCCTCCACTGCTTATAAATGAAATAGTTGATGGTGTGGACTATCAATATTTTGTTTCTTGTAATTTTTTTTTTGGGGGATAGGAAACAAATTTCATTGATATCATGAAATATACAAAAAAAACCCTATCCAATGAAGTTACAAAAACTTCTCCATTATGGCGTGGCCTAGTGGTCAATAAGATTAAGGGCTAATGTAAATAGCAAAGAGTTTAGAGGGAATGAGTTCAAACGATGGTGGCCACTTACCTAGGATTTAATATCCTACAAGTTACCTAGGCAACCAAATATAGTAGGGTGAGGTGGTTGCCTTGTGAGATTAGTCAAGGTGCTCGTAAGCTGGCCCTGACACTTACGAATATAAAAAAAAAATTACAAAAAACTTCTCCAATTGGATATGAGAGAATTCAAATTGTAACTATTGAAAGGATTTACATTTTTGCACCAAGATAAAGCCAAAAAAATAATAGTCTATCAATCGTTGGAACTAATGTTCAGTATCCTTGAAAATTCTGGAGTTCCTTTCTTTCGATATGATCCAAATATAAGACCGTTGATGTTCATCCAAAGAGTAGCCTTCTCTTGTAACTTTTTTTAATGGAATAGGATGGCTACTGTGCATAAGATTTAATTTTTAATCGAAGTTTTGAAAGAATAGATAATTTTAAGGAGTTGGTATGAGAAACTTATACATATTTGTTTTTATAAGTAATGGATGAAATGAATTGAAAAAATTCAACAATTACTCCTCAACAGAGGTTTCCTTCTGTTGGGGTGTCTTTTTGTAATCTCCTTTCAGGTTTATGTAAATTTCATTTTTATCAATGATCTTTTTTGTTTCAATTGTATAAAGAAAATTATTTTCCACTTCTGGGGGCTTTTTTCTTCTGTCATGTTTAGAAAGATGTAGCTTGTGACTTTTCATATATTACTGAAAAGTTTGTGTTTCTTGTAATAAAATTGTATAAAGAAAATATATCTGTTAAGACTTTTAATTTTGCATGGGTCTCCCCACTCTGGTTGCCTAAGAACGACCGTTATCATTTGATCAATGTTTCAAAACTTTTTTGTGTCAACTTTTCTTTATCCTTTTTGTGTGCGTGCGTTTTGATGTTAACTATACAAGGTAGGAGGTTTTTGGTATAAATGAGTGGAATATGAGTTAACCATCCGTTTCAGAGTCTTGTTATTTTGAGTATGTCATGAAGAACTGAACCCTATTGAGCAGTACATACCATCATGTTTGATGTTGCTTTTGCATATTCTTTAACCTTTTCCGTGTTACATGCATTTCTTTTTGTTTTAACTCTCCACATAGATTTCGTGGCCTATCTACTTTGTTCTTACAAATTCTTCTTTTGATCTATTATAAATGAGAATCCTTTTGCATGTAAAACACAGTTTCATTCTTACGATGCATATTTCAGTATCTGATCCATGTTTAATTGTCATATTATTTTTTTTTTTATAGTATGTAATTTTATTGAAGATCCTAGTTAGACATCTATGAATCATGCCAGAAGCAGAATTTGATATTACGTCTGAGTTGATTTTGTTTTCTTTACAGGCCTCAGATGTTGTTAAGGCTAATAATCTGTCGGATACAATCGTTGTATTGCATAGTAGAGTTGAGGTGAGCTCTTTAAGTTGCAAATGTCTCTTTGCTCCTATTAGGTTGCTTTGAGTCTTCACTAATCTAAAATTGACCTGTTTAAAATGTTCTATTATTTGAAAAAGAAAATAATGATTGGAGTCCTGTCTTGTAATGATTGACTTCTTGCTTCAGGCCATTGTTTTGCACTTTTATTTTTTAAATTGGTTAAGAAAAGGTTTCTATTTTAATATTTTTTGAAAATGTGGGAATATCAGGAGGGCAATCTTCGACTAATGGTGAAAATAATCTCTCTGTTTGTGTTTCAAAAAATTAAATGGTGAAAATAATCTCTCATTAAATTTATAATTAGAGATTTAGATTGAATGATAAAGAAGTACAATTACTTGTATTTGGTTACTAATTTTTTAAAAAATTTACTCGGTTCACTTATTTTCTACTTCTTCTGTTGTGTTAGTATCAGGTTATTATCATGGGGAACGGACATGGGATTGAAATTCTGAAAAAAAAATTAATTTGTAATTTCGTTGACTTTCTAGAGGTTTTTCCTGTTGTATATTTCGTTTGATGAATGAAAATTGAAATGATTTAATTTTTTGAAATGATTGATGGTTATGATACTACTATTAATAAATGATAATGGAAAAGTTACTCGTCAAGTTTACTGGATTATTGAATATCTCCTTTTCCCCTCCTAGCTATTTATCTTTCATTCTTTCTTTTCTTCCCCTTCTTCCCCATCATGATACGAGAGTGATATTTCTTACCAGATCTGACAATTACATTCTTAACTTTTTCCTCCTAAAACCATGCAGGATGTTCAAATTGATGAGGGTGTGGATGTTATAATTTCTGAGTGGATGGGATATATGCTTTTATATGAGGTGATTATGTCCATCAACTTGTAAAGCTTGAACCTGTTATAATTACCTTACCTTAATGCTTTTTACAAAAGATATATTTTTACTTTATACTCTTTATTGAGTAGTGGGGTGACTGGCTATTGCAGAGCATGCTTGGAAGTATAATTTATGCCAGAGATCGGTGGTTGAAACCTGGAGGCCTTATACTACCATCAAATGCAACAGTATCTTGCCTTTCTTATATTATCTTCACTTTTGATCTGTGTAACTGTGTAATACTGGTGGCAAATTTTTGTCCCTTTATGCTTGTTACTTTCATCGACTTGGACGATGAGATGTGTCAACTCTCTATCAGCATATATATTACCTATTTTTCTGTAGAATCTCTGAGTGGTTCAGGTATATTTTTAATGTGAAATGGAACTTTCATCAAGAAAGATACAAGCAGTGAAAAGAACAGCAAGAACTATCAAAGTTGGAAAAAACTTGAAATGATCAGCATACCCTGTACAAAATGAAAAGATTTACGGAAAGATTTCTCCTTGCATGTATAACCTCCACATCCTAAGAAATAAATAAGACAAAAAAAAGAAAAGGATAGTGCTAAAACCTCGAGTAGTTGGATACTTGGAATCAAAGCTTGTTTTGTACTCTGTGTGCACGTCTGTGCTTCTGCCTGTGCATGTGCTTGTGTTTTGTTTTGTTTTGTTTTTTAAACTCGAGTACATCAAAGATTTTTAACTTCCCTACCTTTATGGTGCTGATTTTATCTGTCTTGCCCACAGTTGTACATGGCACCTGTCACTCACACCGATAGATACAGTGCGAGCATTGATTTCTGGCGCAGTGTATATGGAATTGATAGTAAGTACATGTTGAAGCTACAAGTTTCATATCCTCTTGTTATTTAAATGTGTTCGTTTTGAACTCTTGTATTTAGTTATAAGTTACGACATAGGTTTTGTTTTCTGTTGTCTCAGATGTTTATCTAGAGGTTATTATTATTATTATTTTTTTTTTTATATAGATGACTTGTTTATCTAGAGTTATTTATACTTGGTTGAATATTTAGGTACTGTAATTGGATCTGTTAAATTAGTGAGAAGACTTTCTTCTCTAAACCTACAGCTTCATGGTAATGGTAAAATAATTAGATCTTGTGCCATACACTATCTAATCTTATGAAAAGTTATCCCCTTCCTCCTTATAAATATAAATATATATTATTCCCTACAGCAAATTTCAATTGACTTGCACGGGCATTAACGCTGATTGCGACAATTAGGCTTTTGCCACATAAGTCTGACTTGATGGACATATATAAACTTGGTTCCATGGCATGTTCCAGTAGTAAGAACTGGTCTGCTTCTAGCACAGCACGAAATAAGAACATTATAACATGGAAAAAGTATAACATACTTCACTTACTATTGGAATTATTATGTCAGATATCCTTGACTATAGTAAGCAATATGTATCATAGAGTCGGATCTGTTAAGCATGAGGAGATCCCGTTTTCTCCATACACCAGTAGTGAGCAGTACATCGCCATTTTTTTCTATGATGTGATATATGCATTTTCAAATCATACAGATTTCCACTTTAGATGCAAGCTTAACGAAGTAGTCCCCAGAGTTTTTGTTGCTTTTTTAAGCAGAAAAGGATAGGTCTTGTAGTTTTAAAAAGTCTAGATCCATGGTAGAGGAAGAAACATATATAGATGATAGATCCTTTGAGTATAATTGTATCCTTTTCTTAAGTTTCACTTTTCTTCTGTATTGTTTTTCCCCTCTAGCTTCTTGTGCTTATCTATTATTATTTAAATAATAATCCTTACAGATCTTGTAAATTTATAAATTATACATTTTTCTTTGGCATATAGTTTATACTAATGGAGGAAGTTGTTCCTGTTCATTTGTTGCTTCCCATTGTGTTCTTATCGATAACTATCATTCTAGTTGCTCATAATATATAAATTAAACTCTCTCACTTTCTCTCTCTGGTGCTGGGGGGAGGGTGTATATGCAGTGTCAGCAATGTTGCCATTAGCAAAACAGTGCGCTTTTGAAGAGCCATCCATTGAGACAATATCAGGAGAGAATGTTTTGACATGGCCAGAAGTGGTGAGGATTTTAAGTTTCGTTGTTTTTTTAGGTTTGATCATATAAATCGTGAACCAGAATTCATATCACTAAAAATGGCAATTAGGTTCACAAAACAACTTGGAATTATATAAACATGGAATGAATACTACCAAAAGAAGTGTTTCCAGCAACCTTCACCCTTTTATACTTTTCTAGTTAATGATACTCTTGGAGATAGTAGTGATTTCTATGAAAATATTGCCTTTTAAGTGTCAATAAAAACAAAATGAACCCTCTTGTAGTGCATTAGTGAACCTGGTTGAATAAGCTGTTAGCTGATTAGCTTCTTGCCGAAACTTTAGTGGAGCCTTCACTTAGGGAGTCACTTAGTTGTCATGAAAAGTTTTCTTGTAAATATCTCCCATGCTAACTTGGCTGGCAGGTGTATAATTTATTATTATCTTCAATGAGAAACCAAGCTTTCATTGAGAGTAAATGAAAGAATATACAAAAGGCATAAAAAAAGGCCCACGAAAGGGGATCTTTCTATAAGAACAAACCTCAATCCAAAAGAATGACACCTAACTTGTAATTACAAAAAGCCAATAGACATGGAAACTCTTGTAATTACAAAAAGCCAATAGACATGGAAACTCAAAGAGAGGTATTAAATCTAATCGGCTCTCAACCTACCCCAAGACCTCGCAACTCCCCTAAAAATTGTTATTTTCCTTTCAATCCAAACCACCTGCAAAATGGCAAAAGAAAGGAGCCTGCCATAATAGGAGCCCCACAAAATTATAATCAAATTTTTTAAAGAGAAAAAAAAACACAAGCATTACAAGGGAGCTTACGAGGCATCAATCGACCAATGGCTCCATAGGGATTTAGGAAAGATGGATTTTTTGGTCCTTTCTAGGGACGTGTGTGTTTGTACCAGCTTGCGCATACTTCAATTATTCTCACCGGATAACCTACATTTAGTTGCCAAGGTAACTCGTGAGATATTAAATTTTAGGTAGGTAGTTACTATGGTTTAATCCCTCTAAGCTCTTTTACTATTTACATAGATTTTTATTGACCACTACAC